>OVBE01016463.1:0-10936 GCA_900406425.1 Iberis pinnata | reverse complement strand
AGAAAGGAAAGAGAGAAAGACAGATTAAAAGGTGAGAGAGAACGCAATACTCTCTTCACTCGTAAATCCATTAACACAATAATAATCACAAAAAAGAGAAATTATTGATTAAAACTATTTTTTGGGGTAAATTATTTAAATATATACATTATTTTGTGTACGCGTAAGCATATTATTCGAAATTCACATGAATAAACTCAAATCGAATCCAACCTAAAAAGTCTTAATTTTAGGCTAATATTTTTTGGAAACATGATCCAATCTGAAAAATCGAAATAATGCATTAAACTACAAAATACACTTTTCAATTTCAATTTGTATGCGAATTATAGGGTTTAGCATGAATTGACTTTCGAATATTTAGTTCGATTTCGGTTCTTTTGTTCATGAATTTTAATACCCAATCGATCTTTTTCAAACTATTTGTTCAATTATGGTTCAATTCCTATCGGTTCTGGATTGGTTCGGTTCTATGTTTGAACAAACAGAAAATATTCATTCTTAATCGGTTATGGATATTTTAGACCCGAATTTTTAAAAATACATGATAAAACAAAAAAATACATGATACTAGAATAGAATACCCAAAAATTTAAGGCGAAAAGTATATGATAATGGAATAAAATACCCAAAAGTTTAATACAAAAAGTACTAGATAAAGAATAAAATATACGATAAAACAAAAAATACCCGATAAAACAAAAAAATATCCGATAATAAAATTTGCTAAGTGAATAAACCTAACCCGAAATATAAATGTATATATATATATATATATATATGTTCGTGTGTTCCATTCTATCCATCGGTTCCGATTCCTACCCAATACCCATGTTTCTTCATCTCGCGAACTATCTGGTAATTTGGGTGGAATCGGAACCGAACTTTAACCGGTTTTTTCGTCTTAGTCACTCTGTGTTTTTTTCTAACATATATATCGAGACAACCTTTTTTCAACGGATTTCGACCTTGGCGCTAGCGAAATACGTCAACATCAACGTTTATTCAGCTTTCTCGCTTTGTATATTTTAACATTTTCAGTTCTTTCACTTGCACTCTTCTTTCAAGCCAACAAAGAACCATTACAAACGGATGGTGTGGAGTGTCATGTTGTGTTCCCTCAAACTCTGCCGTGTTGATAAGACAGTCTCTTTCACGTCGTCTCGTTGTTTTCAAATTCGCCTAGCGATGATCTTTTTGTCCACTGTGTTACCTAAAGCTCTGGTCCATAGCGCTGAGGACGCATTCACTGGTTTTGGCTTTCATGGTTGGACTAAAAAGGGTCTTCAATTGTTATTCTTCAAATACTTCCACCTCTTGAGATCGTATTCCTTTGTTTGATGTCATCGGTCCCTTTTGCTCTCCTTAAAATTCATATGGGTCCAATAGCGGTGAAATCCCAAGCAGTTTACAGAGATCTGAAGGTATTTTCTCTTATAACATCTTGGGTGATGCCCATTGAATTTATCTTACTCTTGTTGAGAACTATGTTAAGATGGTATACTATCTACTGGCCATCACCGAAGCTTTACCCCGAAGCTCTAAGTATGTTGATTTCATATTTTGGTCTTTTTTAAAAACCAAATCAGATCCGATACGGCTGAAGTAGTCATTATCATGGTTTGTGTCTATTGGAATTTGTTGCGGTAAATTTGGATTGTACCAGATTACTCAAGTTTCCCAAGATAGTGTTGGAACTCAATAATTTGACAAGTATTTTAGCCAATGTTCCATCGATCTTTCCGGTGAAGACGTTCACCGGAATGACCGGATATGAGTGCATCAGAATCTTTGTAACGAGCACTATAAGTTGGAATATTCATTTGTTAAATTTGAGTGCATTTTGAATGAGAAATGGAGATGTAAAGAGATCAAATTAAACATGCATAAACACAAAAGTGTTGACTTAGTGTTGACTAAGCCCATTAAGTGGGTTTTATCCGACATTACTAGTAGAAACTTTTTTTCACTAGTATATATATGGAAGTGTACATGTTTATGTTCAATTTGTTTGGGTACACTATGGTGCATGGGAGAGAGATGGGCCACCCACACGCGCGCGCCGCCGCCGCCGACCGACGCGATCAAAAATATTAGCTAAATGTCATTGATACCTAATCTACACTCTCTCTCTCCACTGATAATTTTTCATATATTCGATTTTACCCTTTATCTTTCCCCTCTTCTCTCTTTCTCTCACTCTCGCTCACTCGCTTTTTTTTCTCCACCCCATTTTCTTAATATACTAACTACTTCAGATATACCGACTACTGAAATTTATATTTTGAGGTTAGAGTTTATATTTTAGGGTTAGGATTTATAATTTTGATTTTAGGTTTATATTTTGGGTTTTCGGTTTATATTTTGGGGGTTTTAGGTTTATATTTTAGGATTTAGGGTTAATATTTTGGGTTTTGGATTTATTTTTTGGGGTTTTGGGTTTATATTTTGAGGTTTTGGGTTTATATTTTATGGGTTTGAGTTTATATTTTGGGTTTTCGGTTTCTATTTTGAGGTTTTGGATTTATATTTTCGGTTTTGAGTTTATATTTTCGGGTTTTGGGTTTCTATTTTGGAGTTTTGGGTTTATATATTTTTGTAAATAGTCCGACTATTACATTCAGTAGTCTGACTATTTATGGGTTTATATTTTATTAACCAAAACCACTATTCATAATTTATAAAATATATATTTGTTCCAAATAATTTTAGTCATGTTAGATTCATAATTAAATTTATGTTCTTATCATGTAACTTTTGTGATTGTATTTTTTACATGTTTTTATTTGCTAACAAAATGAAAAAAATGATGGAATTTAGAAAAAGAAAAAGTAATGGGGGGAGAGAGAAAGAACAAAACGTGTATGAAGGTGAGGGTAAGAAGGAAATCTCTCTTGAATATTATTACATAAAATCTAATTATATAGACATATGTATATCTACTTAATTTCCTAAAAAGTATGTATATCTCATCAATTAGTTCTATAATTAATGTGTTTTAAAAAAATATTTTAAATTAATAGACATTCTCGCGTTTGTATGCAAAAATATAAAACTATAAATCATTGATATTTTACAAAATAATTTTTTATAATTCAAAGGTATCATAATTATCTAAAATATCATAATATGCAAAGTATCTTTTCCTTTTGATAAATTTGTCTAAAATTATCTATCAACAAATTTTTATAGAAAGAAAACTTCCCGGGAAATCATCTTTGGATGAACAAAAGTCAAACTTGTATGCAAATGGTTTAGATAATCACAAACTTGTTTGGATAAAAATCTTAAGAATTTGGATAAAAATGATGGCTTGTTGTCATATAAGAAAGAAGATAAATTCATGTACCTCAGTATCTTTGGTTGGAGGTGGATAAACAGAAATTGTAGACAATAATTTTTGAAAATGGAACGAAAACAAAAATTTTTAGAAATAGAAATTTTATTTTATTTACGTTTGTCTATATTTTGGAACAAGTTTGGGATAAGACGAAACGAGAACTAGAATTCGCATGAAAATGATACTAAAATCGAATATATATCATAATATAAATGAATGATGTTTGCATTTTATATACCGCACACATAGTTATTCTAATTCATGAAATATGTTTGGACAAAAAGATTGGGTTACATTTTATTTTGACAAGATCATAAAATAACATGATCTAATGCATAATATAATATAATAAAAGTTATTTATCTCCTATGATATGTTATGTTTATATTATAAAATATATCTTGTTGATTAAAAATATATCTTTATATGTATATGGTAATATATTATATAGTTCAATATTAATATTGTTCTCGAAAGAGGGTTTGGAAATTCTCGTACAAGTTTATAAAGTATTTATTTTCTTGTTACAATTTGTAACTATTTTTTTGTGGATCATTACTTTTGAATCTAACATCTCTATCATTATGATATTTTATGTCTACACATACTATAATTAATTAAACTCTCTTATATATATTCTTCAATATTTTAACTAATTTTTTAATTTTAGATATTTATTTTTGACCATCTTGTTTCTCAAATTATCCAATATACTATTAGAAAATACCACTCAATATTCATTATATCCCATAATATTAAGAAAGTATAGCCTACACATAAAGATGAACTATCTCTCTCCCATCTGACAATATACAATATACAATATACAATATATTCGTATTTGCTTCTACAAAATAAATATTCCACCTACATTACTTAGCTTTACTTTTCATAGGGAATATGTTTAAGATTTCTTTCTCCCATTTTATCTTCTCTTTCCTGCGATAATGGTGAATAGAAACTTAAGTCGTTCATTAACTTCCTATAGATTTTTACAATGGTAACCCATTAATCCACTATTTTACTACCCTCCCCAGCACATATCTATCCACATATTTACAAAAAGAAACTGAAAGAAGAAAAATAACATTTTATACTTTCATAAGGCTTCGCAAACTCGACTCACGAAGAACACGAGACACTCATTTAGGGTTATTCTCAAAAGGTAAATTATGCTTCAATCTATTACATTTCTCGCAAATTTGTTAAACAATGTATTTATCCACCCAAAATTTGATTTTTGCCGTACTGATATAGGTCACATTTACAAATTTTGGGAATTCGCATTTATCTTAGTTTAATAGATGTCTTCCGTCTATTGCATACAAAAGAAAATCAATTACAAATTTTCTTCAATCTATTGCACGTCTCTCGATTAGTCTGTCAATAAATTATTCTTCTATTTCATGTTTCTGGAATACTTTGTGAAGGAAATATTGGTTAACTGTTCATCTTCCTTCTTAACTGAAGTACTCATACGAAAAATACATTTATCTTCAATTTAACAAAATCGACTAGTTACACATTGTACTCTGACTATTTGCGTTGATCGTTCTCTGCTTTGACAGTTACATAATGGGTGAAGATACATCCAGGAACTGTCTCACCATTTATTCGAATTCTATTATATTGCGAGCCTGAAGGAAGAACTAGAGTTAATAAATATTTCAAACTAAGGAAAATAGAACATATCAAACAAGCATTAGGCGAAGACCATTTGGACTTGGTCATAAACTCTCAATTCAATCTCGTGATGTAGATGGAAAATAACGAATTCTGCCTGGTGTTCGTCCACTATCTACTATCAAGATAGTTGGTCAAGAACAAGGAGAACGAACTATGGTCGATTTTTGCGGGGAAGCCGATAAGGTATGTCCTGAAGAAATTTGCTATCGTAACTGGGTTAAATTGCAAACAAGAGAACGAAGATGATAGAAAAAGACGACTCCGGAAACAAAATAGGAAAGGGTAAAACAAATAATAGTCTTGAGAGCATTTGGAAGAAACTATTTGATGAAGAAAAAAATTAACAACTTCATGGATACATAAGAAACTTGTAGAAGGGAAGAAGTATAAGGATCCAGAGACAAAGCTGAGGCTAAAACTTCTTCTAATTGATGGAATATTGTGTCCAATTTCAAACAACACCCTAATCACCATAGAAAGAGTTGAACATCTACTAGACACTGAAGAATTTACGAAATACCCTTAGGAAAGGAAATCATTCTCCTCGATGGTGGAAAGTACAAATTCTAAGGACCATTTCAGTTACACACAACCAACAATTGCAATCCAAGGGTTCTCCTATGCCATAATTCTTGTAACAGTAGCAAGTTGTTCTTATTTTCTAAAAAAATCGGTCCTCAAATCAAGGATGTATAGAAACACATCAATTCAGGGGACTGTTGCTTTTATAAGACTGATGAGTCTACACCTTCAAAACAAAACTATTTACCCACTTAATATATCTTGGTAGTTTGACTACTTAACTTAGCTTTTGTGGTATGATGTTCCTTATTTTCTTAACACACAAGTTCCAATGATCTCATTTCTTAGCAAAGCGGTCCCTAAGTTAGTGGGTAACATCAATTGGATGCTGCCAAAATGATTTTTGTTCTTAATGTATTTTTTTCTGTGATCAATTAAAATATGATATTAGACATTTCCACATCCAAAAAGTGTGTGATGAAATTTCTGAACATGGTGATTTAAGAGATTTACATTCCTAATCCAAGAGATTGGTTATTTAGGGTGTTTAGTGACTTGAACATATTGTCTCTTCATGCATGCTAGGTAAGGTTCCGTTAACGAGAGTTATGTTTGGATGTTGCTTAGTTTGAGATCATCTATCAAGAGATTGAATTTGATTGTTTCTGAACTTGTTGTCTAGGGATTAGCTCTTGTTTGAGGTATATTAGGCATCAAGGTAGATCAAAGAGGATCTCTGATAAATTATCTCTATCCTCAGGAACTGTTTCCCTTGATTGCATTTTAGTACCATTTTCTCTTTGCTGTTAGGTTTACTTGCTGCTTACTCATTAGCCTCTGATTGATGCATGATAGTTCTTATATCATGTTATTTTACTTCCAGTTTGTTCTGTTTGTTTAGAACTATTAGTTACCCCCTTTTTATTTACTGGCTTGAATCAATAAAGATGAATGCATTTAGAGTGGTTAATAACTACACTTGATTGGATTGACACCTGTTATACTACAATGACATGATAGTGTAATATAAATTGAACCAGTAGTAAAAATATTACTATCAATTTGGCGCTGTTTCCACATGGGTGTTTGTTTGTTACATTCTGGATTTTGGATCTATTGAGATCAAGTTTGTTTTCTACATACATTCTCACTTTGTTTTCTTTGTTTTCTGGTACTTATAGCACTAACACCAGTGTATTAACCTGAGAAGCAGAGGCCCGGCTGACTTACTTCCACTCGTTGACGATATTCGAGCTCTTGAAAGGGAACACTCTCGAGCTAGAAGGGAACAAGAACGTTTGGAGCACTTGAGACGATTGTATTTGCAAATGGAGAATATTAACAACAATGTACCTCCTAGTGGGCGACCGATTGGTGTTGGGAATGCACCAAACATCCACACTTAACGCCATAGGATTGCACCACCAGCTGTGAATAACAACATTTTCGAAATCAAACACAGTTTGATCGCGATGGTTCAGGCGAAAAAGTTTCACGGGCTGCCAATGGAGGACCCCCTGGATCATTTTTACGAGTTTGACAGACTATACAGTCTTACCAAGATAAACGGAGTGAGTGAGGACGCTTTCAAACTCCACCTTTTCCCATTCTCTTTGGGTGATAAAGCGCATCACTGAGAGAAGGCTCTACCTCAGAATTCCATCACCTCCTGGAATGATTGCAAGAAGGCTTATCTTGCCAAATTCTTCTCTACATCACAGATAGCAAGGTTGAGGAATGATATCTCTGGTTTTGTGCAACAGAATACCAAGACATTCTGCAAAGCATGGGAGCGGTTCAAGGGGTATACCATGCAGTGTCTCCATCATGGTTTCAGCAACGATTCACTCCTTAATACTCTCTACAGAGGAACACTACCCAAGATCAGGATGCTCCTCGAAACAGCTAGCAATGGAAAATTTTTAAACAAGAACGCCGAATAAGGATGAGAACTTGTTGAAAATTTGGCACAGTCTGATGGGGTTTACTCTAAAGACGATGATAGGACTCCAAGGGGAAATAATGATTCTGATGACAAAACTCCGCGAGACATAAAAGCTCTGAATGATAAGGTGGATAAGCTACTTCTTGGACAACAACAACATGTTCACTTCATTAGTGAGGAAGAGAAGTTCAGTTCCAAGCTGGGGAGACTGAAAAACATGAGGAGATTAGCTATGTTCATAATCAAGGTGGTTATAACAAGGGTTTCATAAACTACTCGAATAACCATGGTCTCTCATACCATAGCAACAACGTGGCCAACCCTCAGGATCAAGTTTATCCACCATTACAGCAGAAAAATACTCAGCCATTCATCACTTATGCTCAGAATCGTGGTTTCATTCCAAGGCAACAACCACATGGTGGTTTTCAGCAACAACCACATGGTGTTTTTCAGCAGCAACATCGAAGCAATGTTACAACAAATTCTCCAAGGTCAAGCGAATGATGCAATGGAAACAGCTAAGAAACTAAGTGAAATCCACCACAAGATGGACTCCTCTTTCAATGCCCTATCTGCAAAGATTGAAGTTTTAAACTCTAGGATTACTTCTTTGGAAAGCAAGTCTGTTTCCACTTCTATTTCTCTTCCAACCACAAATGGACAACTTACAGGAAAGGCAATTCAGAACCCAAATGAGTATGCACATATCAATGCCATCTTCTTGGGGAGTACCCATGACCTTTCTTCTCACACTTTTCCTACTCACATCACTAAGGACAATGTAGTTCAAGTTTGGGGTTATTTGAGCTTAAATGGAGCTGGAAATGCAAATTCTGCAAAAATTGATTCCTTGACATAGACGAAACCAGAGTCATCTGCCAGATCAAGCATGTTCTTGGTGAAAAGCTATCTGTTTCAAAAGAGAAGGAAACACCTTTCGTCCCACCACCTTATATTCCAAGGTTGCCATTCCCGTCACGATTCAAGAAGGAGATAATGGCGAAATACCCAGAAATCTTTGAAAAATCCATGAAGGAGGGTGAAGCTCAATGAATGATGGTACCAAATGATGAATGCAATGCCATAATAGCAGAGAAGCAAGAAGATCCTAGCTTATTCACTCCACCATGCTCACTAGGTCCATTGACCTTCAACACTATGTGATTTAAGAGCATCCATCAACTTGATGCCTCTCTCCATTGCCAAGAAGATGGGGTTCAATGAGTATAAAACCTCCAACATATCTCTGATTTTGGCTAATAAATCCATTAGGAACCCTCATAGACTTTTGGGGAATTTGCTTATCACTACAAGAAAACTCTAGATTGATAGCACTCCACGATAGCGTGAATTACTAAACTGCCATTGTAAATGTTTCCAGATTTTCATAATTTTTCAATAGCACAAAAATAACGCTATTTTACAATTTAAGCATGTGGTAACCTAAACCGCCATTACTTAACAAAATTTGACTTTTTCCCTCTTATTTTCGTCTCACTTAGCTAAAATTTTCCTAAAACATGATTTTTTTTATTTTTTCTTTTATTTTAATTCTTTAACATCCTATATTCTTTCTTCTACCCTCTTTATTCCTTTTCCTCGATTTCCCTTAGACCTAACAAAAAAATCTTTCCTATTCGATTTTTGGGTTTTTTTCAACAGAACCATAACGTGTAATTCTCTTCCTTCACAATCACTAGGTTTCTATATCTTCTTCACCCATTCCATCAGCTAGTTCTCATCGTAACATGGACCTTTCTCTCTTCTCCGGCGAAGATTTTGGTGAAGTCAGAAGTGGGTATGGCTGAATATTCACTCGTCTCATGTTCTACAATGCAAGGTCTATTTCTTCTTTTTATTTCTGTCTTCGGATTCTTTATAATTTCACATTGCGTGATTGTTTTTCTGAGGAATGATCGAATATCACTTTAGATTTTAGTTTAAGAACAAATTGTTCCTTTGTAGCTGGTTCAGTCCTCCATTGATAATGTACATAAGCGCCTTTTCAAATTGTTATGTAGGTTTCTTTGGTATCTAATACGAGAAGAACTTTTGCAGAAGAGGGTATAAATGCCTTAATACTTGAAAATTTTTAGTTTCTTCCTCTTTAGATTACTTCCTCTTTAGAGGGTATAAGGGAAACATCATGTTGAACATGGGGAATGGTCTAACGATGATTTTCAACATCAAGGATAAAACAAAGAAGGCTACAATTCAAGGCCAGCTATTTTCTATTAAGGAGATAAATTAGAACAATCATGAAGATGGGTATTCAAGCAACGATTCATCATAGTACGAGTTGATGAAGGGCTCAAACAAAGTCTCAGAGCATAAAGAAGCATATAAGGGTGCCAAAGAGTCAGATGCAAGAGTTTTTTCAGAATTAGAGGAAACCAGAAGACTGAGGCTAACAACTAGAGTAAGAAAACTGCCCATTTCAGGAGAAGCATATTCTAAGCTCAAGCACCAGCTTGAGAAGAGTCCACTTCAGAAGCCCACTCCGGGCACTACCTTTTCTGAAAACGGTTTTGAGCCTCAAGCCCCAACAATGGACCTCATGAATGGTGATCAAGTGTGTCTACTCAGCTCAAGGCTCAAACATTGTCCAAGAGATGTGAACCCAAAATGCTTAAGGAACTTCATAATAAAGGAGGTTCTACCTGATGGAACAATCATACTTGTTGTAGAACCTGATAAGGAGTCGAAAGTGAACAACCAAGCCAACCCAAATAATGGTGCTTGGATAAGTCCGGGGAGAAAACCTGGTGAAGGAGCCTCAGTTCTCTTTGCAGAACTGATATTACTTAAATTTAATGCATTTTAGTGGGCATTTATGCTTTCTAAACTTGTATTATATGAGCTATTTCTTTGTAAAATTGGATCTTTCTAAGACTTTCACATGTTCGGGTCAATTTGGATCAAATGTGCTGAATTGCTACATATTTAGATGGAATCTGACTAAATGAAGAATTGAAGAACCGATCTGAGATTATATTGATAAAACTGAAGAATTGAAGTCAAGATGACTTCAGACCGATCGGTCCACCCTTGGACCGATCGGTCTGAATATCCAAAGTAAACAGAGACTTTAGACCAACCGGTCTGAACTTGGACCGATCGGTTCATAGTTATCCGGAGAAGACGGACCGATCGGTCTGGCCTTGGACCGATCGGTCCATCGTGCATGCGAGTTTTGAAGCAAATTTCTATTTTTATAACAAGTCCTCAACTTATCCCCTTTTTCCTATTTTTTATTTTTATNAACTATAAAAGCATGTTGGCTTAGGTTTTATTATTCACCTTTTACTTTTGCAAACTTTTGAGAGCTTTTACTGGGAGATTGAATTCCTGAACCTTTATTTGGAGAAGAAATTCTTGAACCCAGGGATTTGATTTTGAAACCTGACCTAATTTAGATGAATAAGTGTTTAAACTTGCAG
>OVBE01016461.1:0-10937 GCA_900406425.1 Iberis pinnata | reverse complement strand
CTGGTTTCAGCAAAACCCTGGTTAAGCAGGTAGTTTTAATTGCTTCTTCTCCAACTGTAGACGTATAGTTATATCCATTGCTATCGGTTTATTAGTGATCTCTGTTTTGACATAGGTTGCTGATGAGTGTAAAGGTCTACCTTTGGCTCTCAAAGTCACTGGCGCTTCTCTAAAAGACCGACCTGAAAAATATTGGGAGGGTGCATTGTCAAGGTTATCAAGAGGTGAACCTGCTGATGAAACTCACAAGACTAGATTACTTCGTCAATTGGAAGCTAGTCTAGAAAATCTCGACTCAGTAACTAGAGAGTGTTTCTTGGATCTTGGCGCATTCCCTGAAGACAGGAAGATTCCTGTTGATGTTCTCATCAACATGTGGATTGAAATTCATGATATAGATGAGGCAGATGCATTTGCGACTCTTATTGATTTGTCACACAAGAATCTCCTTACTATTAGGAAAGATCCACGGTAAGGACTTGCATTACTTGTAGCTCGTCACCTATTTTTATGGTTCAAAGTTTAATATATATATTGATTTGCAGGCTTGGCTCTTCGTATGCAAGCTACTACGATGTGTTTGTGACGCAGCATGATGTTCTGCGGGACTTGGCACTTCACTTAAGCAATCAAGAGAAAGTAAACAGAAGAGACCGATTGCTGATGCCGAAAAGAGAGTTAGTGCTTCCAAGAGAATGGGGAAGGAACAGTGATGAGCCATACAATGCTCAGATAGTCTCTATTCATACTGGTAACAGACTTAACTCGGTTCGGTTCTCTCGTGTGATAATCACTGGGACCAAAATGTTGATTGTATATCTGTTTTTGTTGCAGGGGAAATGGATGAAATGGATTGGTCTGAATTTGACATGGACTTCCCTAAGGCAGAGATTCTAATCCTGAACTTCTCTTCAGACAAGTATACCTTACCTCCGTTTCTCGCTAAGATGAGTAGGCTTAGAGTCTTAGTGATCATCAACAACGGTATGTCCCCTGCCGTTCTCCATGACTTTTCATTGTTCGCCAATTTGTCGAAACTAAGAAGTCTCTGGCTCGAGAGAGTACATGTCCCTGAACTCTCCAACACAACAATCCCTTTGAAAAATCTCCACAAGATGTCTCTAATTCTCTGCAAGATCAATAACAGTTTCGATCAAACCGAAGTAGACCTCTCCAGTATCTTCCCAAACTTAGCCGATCTTACCATAGATCATTGTGATGATCTCGTGACATTACCATCAAGCATCTGCGGAATGAGCTCACTTAACTCCTTAAGCATAACAAATTGTCCACGTCTCAGTGAACTGCCTAAGAATCTCAGTAAGCTACAAGCTCTTGAGCTTCTAAGGCTATACGCTTGTCCCGACCTTAAAGCATTGCCTGAAGAAATCTGTGAGCTTCTTCGGCTTAAGTACCTCGACATTTCACAATGTGTTAGCTTAAATTGTCTTCCAGAGGAAATTGGAAATCTAAAGAAGCTTGAGAAGATTGATATGAGAGAATGTTGCTTTACGCGTAGATCAAATTCTGCTATTTCATTGGAGTCATTAAGACATGTGATTTGTGATGATGATGTTGCATTTTTGTGGGATGAAGTTGAGAAAGCTGTTCCAGGGTTGAAGATTGAAGCTGCTGAGAAATGTTTCAGTTTAGATTGGCTTGACGAGTAAGATCTTAAACTAACCCCAAAGTTGTTGAATAAAAAAAGTGTAGAACTCATTTGAGATAATTGTAAAATTATTTAGTGTAAGCTTTCTCCTCTTGTTAATTTTCGTATTGTGCTTTGTGATATAATTCTCTTTTTTAATGTGTAGAATGAACTAAGATTTAGTTAATGTTCATCTGCAATTTTAAAAACCAACATTTGCATACAAATTATTGGGTTTTGTTCCACTGGAACTAGGGGTTCAATATGGATATTGGTTTGGGTTTTTCGGTTTTTGAAAAATAGCTACCATATTTAAATCATATTTATTTCGGTTCGATTCGGTTTGTATACCATATGTTTTTGGTTTATTCGGTTTTTGGTATATATATTTTTATATTTATTTTTAATTTAGTAAACATGTAAAAATTATTATTGACTGATATATTTGTACATAAAAATATGATAACAAGTAAAAAAACTAGTTCCACATTAGTTAAAAAGTGATAAAGTAGAAAATACAAACTTCAAAAGTTAAACGATGTTCTTGTACATAAAAAACGCTGAATGCAAATAAAAAACAACATAAGTTATGATAGTTTCACACTAATTATAAAGTGATAAAAGAGAAAAAATCAAAATTAGGATGATAAAAAAAAACTCATAATTGTTGAACTCTCTTATAGTAATATCAATCATATTGTCTCTTTTTCTTATAATAACATTGGTTTTTATAGTAAATTGTAAATCTATACATATTATAATATATATATATATATATATATAAATATATTATATTATTTGAATTAAAAATGTCGGTTATTATCGGTTTAATCGGTTTTTTTGTTAATATCCGTACCACATCCATATCTATGTTTTTTAAAAATACTAGGTGAAGACCCACGAGGACACGTGGGTATATTTTTAGAATATTAATTTATAATTATTTTATGGATAGTGGAATTTACAATTATTTGAAAAAATCCTATTTAATAAAGTAAGATCACAAAGCTAAAATCTTAGAAATGAAAAGAGGAGAAACTGAGTTTTCTATTTCCTATTTTTATCATCTATTAACGTTTGTGTATAGTTGAAGACAATAGTCCCACATATTCATAAACATTATCTCTTACACAACACTATCTTGTGATCATTTGTGGAAGAGTTCATAGCAGAAAAATACACACAACTTTGTCTAATAAGCAAGAAAAAAAAAAAAGTATAGTTTAAGGTCACAATGGAGCAATATAAACACAATTCCTGGCAAGGCTAGACCAAGTCATTGCGAACTCTTTGATCGTAGTAAGTTATGAAGCATCCAGACAGACCCAAAAGAGCAAATAATAATAAAGCCCCTAAAAGAAACAAGCATTCTTAATGATACACATATGTATAAGCATTTTCATCAAGTTTAAAATTGTACAAAGTCTAGAAATTTAAAAGTACATGCCTAAACTTGCCAACCCCTTAACCCCTTAACTTGATCTTAGTCTAAAGAATAACGTAAAACCTTTGCTTCACTTCCCACTAAGTAGAGGCATGAAGGATTTGAAGACCATAACGTAAAAGTACATGTTTCCTTACCATTTCTCTAGGGATGTTGAGATTTTCAGCTACTTCTCCAGTTCTCCTAGTGTCATGTCTTCATTCCCATCAAGGCCATACCTTTTTCGAATAACAAAACTCTATTTCGGCTTCAACAAATCAACCTGGAACAATGAAATATAATAAATTAAGATCAGTATTCAGTATTCACAATGAGATTATTAAGCCAAAAACAGAGATAGATGAGCCAATTAAATAACATATAGGATTGAAACTCACCACATCGTCTAGAGCCAGCCTGAGGAGAGCAGTTGTTCTCTGGTTATCAGCTCCTACATCATCAACATTTGTGATTCCGTTGATGACTCTTCTTGAGTAACCGAATGTTTTGAATTCAGTGAGAAAACCGGTTTTGTGGCCCTTAATACTACATGATATCTTTCAGGTGAGATCTTGAGTCTCTCAACTACCTCATCCTCTGTTGGGAGCCTCCCTAGCTCAAACAGTATCTCCATCTTTGCTCTATAGAACTCTGCTCTAACCTGAATGATTCGAGGCAATGTGTAAGGTCCATGAAAAGCTATATTTCAGAGAAAAAGAGCCATAGAGTCTAATGTACCGATTCAAGTCCTAATGGGACACACGTAAAGTTTGAGGTTGTCATAGACCATAGGATGGAATGTCTAATCTAAAACAAAGCATAAGTTGAAAGACGAAACTTCCTTTTTGGCTCAAAGCTATCAATTTTAGTGATAAGTCATCTTATGCCGTCTTGACAAAGGTCTTGGAATTTAGGTCCATTTGTAGAGTCTTGAAAATATTGTTATAAAACACAACAATTTCTTCCTTTTCCTAGTGGAACATGAAGAGCATTTGTAATGATTAATGACTTGTGCTTTGGCCTGTGTGATGTTCACACACTTTCCATGGTACCATTGCCTACACACATCACAGCGAATGATGAACTTATGGTCCTTGTAGTTTTCTCCACACACTCCACAGTGGAGAGCTTGAGACTTGTAGATCTTTTCCAATATTAATTGTGGTTTGGTCAATTCTTCATAGAGTGTTTGAACACTGCATATGAGTTTTATTAGACGTTTCCTGTTGGATCATAAGATATTAGTTAGAACAAGAACAGAAGCATCAATTAATCAATCACTGCAGATAAATTTTATCGTACATGTCATTGCTATTAAGATTAAAGTGAAAGAACAAAGACACATAGATTAACCAAGAATCACTGTGGCCAGCAACAAACGCCATCCAATCTTTACACTCCATGTCATCTCTTATTAAATTAATTCCACGCTTTGGTAGACCAATAATTTCCAAAGGGGGATTTTCAACTAAATACTTCAATTCCCATGTACCATTTGAGTGTCCGTATAAACACATATAGTCACCGTCTAAGAACAAAAAAAGAGCCTAGTGTTCAACAGATTGAAAACAATTGGCTCTCTTTCAAAGCTCTTTTGCAATTCATCTTTCACTTGTAGAAGAGCCTGCGGCCTTGCAATATTAAAGTCAAAACATTTTCAGCACATAACAATCAAACTTAAACAACTAAGCATGTGTAAGTTTTAAGCTACTTCATAGGTTGCATCAACTTAAACAACAAAGCATGTTCCGTAAAAGAAAAAACAGGAGGTATCTTCATTTTTTACCAGTCCAAGCTCACTTATCATTAGAAGTTTAATAGTCCCTCAAAAGCCTCTCAGTCTTCTCTTCTTGTTACTCTCTCTCTGTTACCTTTTTTTGAACAGAAGCTATAACATGTTTATCTTGAATGTGCTTCAAACAAACTCATAATTCCATTTCCTTCGAGTAATAATGCAGGTATCCCGAGAATCATGGTGGCCTACCATATAGTATACAGTGTTTATGCTAAACAAAGAGCTAAATCTTAGGCAACCTACTTAAAAAGACACAACAAACCATACTTTGATATCTAAAACTACTACAATCAGTTTCGCACAGGCGCAAAACATAGTACATAGCAACAAACCATTAGGAGACTCTAGGACGATCACGGACTTGTCAAATATGTAACCATGAAGAAGAGATTCGGCTAGAATAGTCTTTGTAGAAGTAGCTAAACATCCAAACAAAGCGGCACAGAATCCAAACATATTAAAACTAAGTTCTGTAACAGAAGTCAAAAGTATTCCTCCAATGATTGGTACAAGAGATGCCCAAATACGCCAATCAAAGTATTTCCTCCATACAAGCCATTGTGGCTTGTAACACAACTGTTTCAAAACAAATATCAAGACTCAGTCGACCAATTCACAACAAAAATTAGGGCTTATATTCTAAGCTTTTATAGAACAAATTTTTGAGGATTGATGAACATACCTCATGAAAGAAACCTAAGAGACTGAATTTGGAATGACCTTGTAGAACAACAATGGTGTCAATTTCGTTTCTTTTTATCTCTTCCTCCTTCTGGATTTGTGGGAGGGTTCATCAAGAAAAGCCAAAATTCATTTGATAAAAAGTTGAGAACAAAAGGGATCAATGTCTATTAAGGTTTGTTTATAGCATATAAATCGAGCAAAAAAAACTTAAAAGAGAAGAGGAGAGAAAACGAAGAAGTCGATATTTTTGAGAAAGAATTGAAGATTTTAATCGTTTAAAATTCTGAAAATAATTAATTGATGGTGGAGTGCTTCGAAATTGATGGTTGAAATATAATTTTCTTTTGACCATGTTTTTTTGCAAGGTCGATTCTTGTTTCAATTTGTTTTTAATTTTAACTTTTTTTAGGCTTAGGTATTATAAGAAGAAAATTTTATGTGTCAAAACCTTTATGTTGTTTTTACATAATAGATATATCTAAACGGTTTATTCGGTTTATCTAAAACCGTACCATATCGCATAATTCGGTTCGGATCGTTTCGATTTATTCATATTGAACACCCCTAACTGGAACACTTGTGTTTGGTATTGAACCGCCTGCTGTCCGAAATGTTTGGCGGTGAATTTCAACCTAGTCAAGATTATCAAGTGGAAGAGGATAACGATAGATAGAACTACTATGGTTTGAATGGATAATTGGATTGATGATGATTGTCTAAGAAAGCCTTTAATCAAAATGCCAATCATCGATTTGGACCTAAGAATAGATGCCTTGATAGATTTTTAGGCCCAAGACTGGAAGGGAAGCTTCCTACGTCATATGTTCTTCCCAAATATATTATCTTATTTCTAAGATGAAACCGATGGTCTTCTCATAAGACTTCTAGATTCAGATGTTTTCTCCTAGTGATGTCAAGTCAGGCTATAGGTTGGTTTCTAAGTTGAACAAGCATGAAGTACTTTGAGACATAGGGCTTAAACCATCTATTAATGAATTAAAGCGTGAGAGTTGATCATTGAAATATACCTTAAAAGTTAAAAGTGTTTCCCTTAGAAATCATGCAGCCAAGCTCTTCCTGTGATTGATCTGTTGAGAAAAAAAGAGAGAGGAAGTCGACATCATGCCAAGCTTGTGGAGAGGATGAGAAATTGTTGTAAAACCGCCTGCGATTTTAGGTTAAATGAAAAAGATAAATGAATTGAGGCAAATCCCTGCGCTCTAGAATTTTTTATTGATTAAAATGTTAATATTTACAATAACCTAAAGCCCCTTATATAATGCCTTCGACCCACGTCATTCCTTTAACCAATTCTATTGTCCAATTCTCGTGCAGAATAGCTAGGCAAGTGTGGGCTCTGTCTGATGTACCATACCCAAACCAAGGTTTTAATGTATCATCAATCTATGCTAATCCGTATTACTTGTTCTCTTTGAAGATGAAATGTTTCTTTTATATCATTATAACATCTTTCTTTATTCCTTTGGGCCCTTGGATACTTATGGAAGCATAGGAATTCATTATTAATTGAAGGAAAATGATTTAATGCTATAGACATCATCAAAAAGGCTCAAGAGGAGTTCAATTCTTGTACTTCAACACAATCAACTCTATTTCTCGTATCAAGTAGGAGACAACAAGTACAACAACTGTAAGTGCATAAAATTTGCCAGGTCTTTTTTTGTTACAGTTGTTAGGATACGACAACCAGAAAAATACTCAAGAATTGGTTCATGGAGCTATGAGTGTCATATAGACTAAAGATGACGTGGAGAAGTTGTGATTTGGTTGGAGAAGATTGAAGATGAAGTTTTCCTGAAGCTGTTGATGTCAGAGAAGATGCGTCAGACGGGATGAGTTGCTGAGCTGGACTGGTGGACCAATCAGAGTGATGATGGATAATATGGAGAGTTTCCTTTGCTACTTGGCGTGGGGATTAAGTATAACAAGAAGAAAATGAAGATCAAGCAAAAAGAAAATTCAAGAAAAGGAAAGTTTCCCTTTGTTGAAGATCCTTGTGTTAAAGGCTTTAGGAAGTCTTGGAGACTATATAAAAGAGCTAATGGTCGTGAATGAGAGATAACACTCTTAGCTGTTTTTATTAGAGAGATTTTCCAGGGTTTTGGTGAGTTGAGTGTTTTCCTGGCCGTCTGTTACACGAGCTGTGAAGACAACATGATACGTCTCTGGTTGATTGAAGCGATAATTCTAATCACAAAGAGGGTTGGGGATACAAAGTTTTGTGGGATCAATTCTTGGTAGAACTGTGAGAGTCCTAATTGAGTGAGAGTTGCTAAAATAAACTTGTAAAGACTTTGTGTTAATAAAAGTGTTGGACTTGATGCTTCCAAGTTAAAAAACGTGTTGTGTCTTGTGTCCTATGTTTTTTCAATTGGTATCAGAGTCTAACCTGCTTAAAGAAGAAATTCTATTTTAGGGAACGATCCTTTGATGAACATGAAGACACAATCATGGTTTGCAATAGAAAGTCCAACAGAACTAGATCCTGAAAACTATGGAGAATGGAAAGTAAAGATGATGCATAAAATCAAAGGAATTCATGAAGATGCATGGACAACAGTCGAATCTGGGTGGGAGCCACCAAAACAAATTGTTAGACATTCTGGTACTGATGTTGTTCAAGAAATCAAGCCAACAGAAAGATGGTCAAGACGTGAGAAAGAAATGTCCAGAATGCATGCTCTAGCACTATCATCAATATTTCTTGGCGTCTCCAAGCATCAATTTGAGTTAATTCAAGGTTGACTTCAGCTAAAGAAGGCTGAGATATCCTACAGACTGTTTATGAAGATACAACAAGTGTCAAGCGCACAAGGTTAGATATTCTTGCTTCACAGTTTGAAAATCTTAAAATGGATGATGGTGAAAACATTGATGGATTTAGTGGTAGAATATGTGTTATTGCCCAACAAGCACGTATTATTGGCAACAACTACAAAGATAAAAAGTTGATCAAAAGCTGTTGATGAGCCTGTCTCAAAGATTTCATGTTATAAAGATTGTAATGGAAGTTGCTCTTGATACTGATAATATGACCTTTGCTGAAGTGGTTGGAAGATTATAAGTTTATGAGATGGGATTACCATTTGTTATCTCAAACAGGTCAGAAGGGATTGATGTTTGCTCAGACAGTGATAATGACGAATCCAACAAGCTGTAAGAGTTAAAAGATCTCGTTGAAAAGAAGTTTGAACAGGTTTTAAAGAGCATTGACGAGCAAAAGAAAAAGAGAATTCAATGCCATGGACGTCGAGGTTTTGGACATGTTAAATCAGATTGTGCAACAACCAGAAAAAGAAAAGTCAAGGGTATGGGTGTTGAGGTAAAAGAGCATAACAAGAAGAAGGTGTTAACCAAAAGGGATACCCATGAAGAAGACTCAAAAATTATGGCGTTATTTGGCTCAACCAATGTTGAAGGACCAAATTTTCCTGTTAAGGACTCAGCTGGTACAAATCCTAAAACAGTTGTCAGGAGCTCTGGAAGTGAAGCATGGAAGTCTAATCACATGATACAGGAACTATATGATCAGTGTATGGATGTCAACATGGAAAACATGGCTTTAAAAGCCAAAGTTGCACAACTTGAAAAAGATCTTGTCTCTGTGACAGAACATTCCAAAGGCTTAGAGAGTGCATTAAAAGAAAAGGATAAAAACATACGGATGTTAAATAGTGGATTTCATAAGCTAGATCATGTGTTGAGTATGGGGAGAACAAAGAAAACCTATGAGGATTTATGTTACACATGGGCTAACTTAGGGAAATGAACAGTTTTTGTCTGTACAACATCTCAGAAGCCTGTTGAATCAAGAAGGAGCATAGGAAAAGAAGCAATTGCTGTTGTAAAAAGAAATGGGGAACCACGTAACGGAGTTCTGTTTGTTTGTCAAACACCCAGAAAAATAGATACAACATTGAAAGCTGAGTCAAGAGCTGTTGAAGCTTCAACATAAGCTGTGAGTGTATATGTTCAGAAACCAGCTAGTTTGGGTGTTAGACCACGTCCTCAAACAGAAATAGAATCCAAGTGTTTTGATGAAACACATCCACACAGGAAGGTGAATGGTTCTAAATCAACCTCAAATACAACAATATCAAGATAAAATTGGCATCAAGGCACTGTATGTTATTGTTTTGGTAAGGTTGGTCATGTCAAAGCACTCTGTTATAAGTTCCTATATCGAATGAATCAAGCATGGAGTGGTAACAGTCGCGTTTCTACCGTCACAAGTCATAGGAAAGTCTGGATGAAGAAGTCTGATCTATATTGTGATACTCCCAGACAAGATGGAATTGTTAAGAAGAAGAAAAATCATTTGTGTTGACGCCTGGTGGAAGTTCTGTGACAATGACATGTTCAACTTAACAAACAACTGAATGAAAGTATACATTGATGGTCTTGCTTGGTTGTGGCGTCTAAGTTATATTTTGAGCTTAGTTTTTCACTCAAGCAAGGGGAGATAAATGAGAGTATTTGTGGGTGTTAGTGTATCAAGACTTAACTCAGACGAGGCTTAAGTCATGGGAAAGTTGAGGCTTAATTAATGGGGGAGTTTTCTGTTAAAATGAAGGAAATTGAAGATGAATGCTTGAGGTGCCAAACTAAGCTAAAAAGGGGGAGATTGTAAGTGCATGAAATTTTCCAGGTCTTTTTTTGTTACAGTTGCTGGGATACGACAACCAGAAAACTACTCAAGAATTGGTTATGGAGCTATGAGTGTCATATAGACTAAAGATGACGTGTAGAAGTTGTGATTTGGTTGGAGAAAATTGAAGATGTAGTTTTTCTGAAGCTGTTGATGTCACAGAAGATGCGTCAGACAGGATGAGTTGCTGAGCTAGACTGGTGGACCAATCAGAGTGATGATGGATAATTTGGAGAGTTTCCTTTGCTACTTGTCATGGGGATTAAGTTTAACAAGAAGAAAAGAAAGAACAAGCAAAAGGAAAATCCAAGAAAAGGAAAGTTTCCCTTTGTTGAAGATCCTTGTGTTAAAGGCTTTAGGAAGTCTTGGAGACTATATAAAAGAGCTAAAGGTTGTGAATGAGAGGTAACTCTCTTAGCTGCTTTTATTAGAGAGATTTTCTAGGGTTTTGGTGAGTTGAGTGTTCTCCTAGTCGTCTGTTACACGGTGATATACTTGTATTTTAACATGTTTTTAGCTTTATTCCGCATCTATTTAGGTTAGAATCATNTGATATACTTGTATTTTAACATGTTTTTAGCTTTATTCCGCATCTATTTAGGTTAGAATCATGATCATTTAGACTAGTATTGGTGCATTTTCATGTACATTCTCATGTTTTAGGTGATTGGAGCCTTGGATGCAACTTACGGATCGAAAGGAGGTCGAAAACGTGAAG
>OVBE01016460.1:0-10938 GCA_900406425.1 Iberis pinnata | reverse complement strand
ATTATATTATAATTAAATAAAATTAAACAAAAAAACATAATTAGCATTATAAAAAACATTTTTTTGGTTCTTAGTTCTTGGTTTTTGGTTCTTGGTTCTTGAAGGTATAGCCTCAGTTCATGAACAGAAATCCCATCTTATCCCAATTTAATTCTAGGACATTCATCGTGGACAGAGACTGTTCGGTGATCTTCTTCTTCTCCTCTTGGGAATTCCGTTCGGCCATGGGATCAAAGTCCTTATCTCCCATTATTTTAAACAGGAGACTGAGTTTTGCATCCCTTTTCGCGATCTTCATCATGAACCATATGGCTCTTTCGTACTGAGACTGGTACTCCTTCATCATCAGCATTCCGGCTTTGTAATAATTTTCCACTTCTTTTCTCGCCTTTTTGACTGTCGAATTGATGCGTGCTTCTGCTGCCAGCTGTTCTTCTGTCATTGGAGATTTCAACTTTTGGTTTTCTCTTTTATCCATTATCCTGAATGAATCATAAAACATAAACAGATATAAATAATAGTATATTATAACTTCTGTACTTGATACACAATACAAACATAAATACTACAAATAATAAAAACAATACACGAAGATCTATATATGATATATTACTAAAGATGATCCAAAAAGAAAGTGTGTTGTAGAAAAACCTTTGGAGAGTTTGATTAGTGAACTAGATTTTCTCTTTTGAATGTCGGTTTGTTGTGATGTTTTGTTTTGTTTAGTCGCTTGGTATATATAGAGAAACCCGACTCTAGGGTTTCTTTTTACCAAATAAATAAATGAAAATGATTTTAGGGCTTCTACACGATGCGCGTTTCGAGGTTAGTAGTCGGTTAACATGCAGTTACTATTATTAATTATGCGTCAAATGGTCATATCTCAAATTTCGTTTCGGTTTCTCATTTCACACCCTTTTTATAAATATTTGATTATTCATTGAATATTAACGTAATTTTGTATTATATATATATATATATTTATGTACATAAAAATACCGTATTATATATATATATATATATATATATATAAATGTAACTTCATATTGAATAAAGTTATATATATACCTTTTTGTAATAAAAATTTATTTAATAATTTATAAAGATTTGTTATTATATGAAAATGTGTCAAATCGATAAGTATTTGTTCAAACAGATAATTATGATAACCTAACTAATATGACTTATATTTATATTTATTTTAATTATGATAATTATCTGTGAAGAGAAAACAAAATTAATATCTATAGTATTTTATATTAAATACTTTTATTAATTATATAAAATACGTTATTTTCTGAAAATGTGTCATATCGAACAATATATATTCAACTAAGTAATTATTAAAACCTAACTAATAGTCTAATAGGTGTAATCATGACATTTATGTGATAGGTATCTGTGAAGTATACAAGTAAAAGTTAATAATAAGTTTTTGTATTATATAAATTATTTACATTTATATGTAACTATTTGATTATTCCGGGTTAAAACAAAAATGTGATTCTTTATCGTGAACCCTATTGTATATTCGTACATTTATCCCATATCATAATAATTAATTATTTATTTATAATAATAAATATAACTATAAATATTAGAATTTATTGCTGTGTAATATTAATTAATTTTTAACAAATATTTAACACATATCAAATGACATTAGATTAATATATATTTCTACAATTTTAATTTTTAGCAGATGGATTTATTTGGTTATTGGGTTTTTAAGCAATAACATTATGATTTTCTTCTATATTTTTTTAATATTTGAATAATTTGTGTAAAATATACTACACATACAAATTAGTTTTATATGAATATGCTGGTATACAATTTGTATTAATTTAATATTATAAATTTTTGCTGTGATATTAAATATGTTGGTTATATTATGATTATATAGCCTTGATTGGTAGAGCATAGAGGAGAGCATTATACTTCATGCTCATCCAATCACATGTACTTAAAAGAGTATTTAGGTGAGCATTTAGCATATGCTAATGCTCCTAAATCCTCTTCATCTCTATGCTTTCAGAATGAGCATTTCCTAGAGCATTGAGCATTAAAATATTATAAAACTATTAAAATCAAAACTTAAAATTATTTTATCTCTTAAAAACCTCAAAAATATATTTATATTCATTATAATTACTACTTAAAATTACTTTTTTGTTTTATTATAATTTACAATTTCTAAAATAATTATTTAAATATAAAAATAAAAACATATTATTCTAATTTTAAATTCATATTTTAATATTTAAATTTAAAATTACTATTTATTATAAATTTATTTTTTTCATTTTGTAAAATTTTAAGATAAATAATTATATATGGAAAAATTTATGAAATAAAGTATATAAAATATAAAATTGTTTTTATTTTTATTATAATAAAAATTAATGTACTAATTTTATATTATTATTTTAAATAAATATTTACACATTAATATTACTAATTACTATTAATTTATTTTTCTATTTTAAAAATAATAAGATAATAATTTAAATTTAAAAATAACTTATGATATAAAATATATCAAATTATTTAATATATTTACTATATATAATACTTTAAAATAAATATTTTTTAAATAGTTAGATGCAATTTTTTATATAATCACATTATGCTCTACCAATCGGTAAATTATGTTTATTAAACAAGAGCATACAGCTTCTGCAGCATACTGCTTATGCTGCATACTGCTTATGCTGCATACAGCTTCTGCTTTGCTATATGCATTTCCAATCGGAGCCATAGTAGACAATGTGTTGTTGTTAACTTATTTAATATAAAATATAAATTATTAATAGATAAACTTATAATAAAAATTATAAATAATAACATAATAATATTAAAAAATTACCAAAAAAATAAACATAATAATATTAAATAACTAAAAAATATTCTACGTTATCTTAAAAACATTAATCGTATTAAAAAAACAACAACATACATTTAATCTAAAAACCTAATCCCACAATCTTTGTAGTTGATTTCGTAGGGTTGAGTGTGATGGATTTCATAATCAGTGTATTGCTTTTCTTCTTTTAGCTTTTTCAATTCCTCTTCAAGATTAAAATTTGGTGTGCTCTTAATCTTTTCTAACATGGAGATCATTGAATCTACTTTCACTGATCGGAGTTCGGTTTGACGAAGTTCTTCGAGACATTCTAACTAAGTTTTCATGAGTTTCATTACGGTTTTGTACCTTCTGGTTGTTGGTAACCGTGCGATAACTGCTGGGTCTTCTTCTACTAAATCTTCGTGACGATTCATTTTTTAGAGAGATAATGAGAATATGGTAGGTTGTTTATTAATTATGTTAACAACTTATCCTATATATAATGGTTTGAGTTGTTTATTATACGTAATAATGAGTGTGGTTAGATGTCTTTTCAACTTTTAGCAAGTTTCAATGTATTTGATTTAAAAGTTTAAATGTATGTGATGTTTTAATGTATTTGACGTATCGATTTACTTTTTATTATCGGTAATTGGTATAAATTTATATTAATGTGATGTGATTTACAGCTATTTATATTCTGTAATAAATGATGTATATATTTTATTTTAATAAATTTTAATATAATTTTTATTATGGTTATATGTTATGAATCTATTACTAATTGTAATTTATATAATTATAAAATAGCTAATATATAAATTAATAATTTTAATTACTGTTACAATCTAATATAATATTTAGATACTAAAATTCATAATATATATATATATAGAGATATCCATATCTTGATCCATTATTCATCTTTTGAAGATGAAAAAAATTAAAGAATAAGAGATATTCAAAATATGAAAATTGATTTTATGGAATAATATGGAAATATATTGTATTACCTTCATATCTACAAGAGAACTGATGATTTGTTGATTCTTTTTTTGAGTTTTAGAAATGATTTGTCGAAAAATTGTCATGAGAAAACGAAATTCTCTCTAACTTTTTTTTTTACAAATAAAATGATATGAAATCAGCGCAAGGTTAAAATTAACACTAATGAGACTTATATATTTTGGGTTTTATTAGACTTTTAAAATGTTTAGTTAATTATAATAAGTGGGCTTGGTTTTGTTAAAAAATGTCTAAATTAATTCTATTACATTTAACAAATTAATAAACATTTAATAATTATATTTATCAAATAATATAATTTTTAATATATATTTTGTATCAAATAATATAATTTTTAATTAACAAATCAATAATGTTTATATATATTAAAATTTTGAACCATATACAATATAATATTATTTCATGTATATCTGCGTAGGACGCGGATAAATCATCTAGTTATAAATATTTAAATTAAAAGCTTTTTATTATAAAATAAAATAAAGACAATTGAGGTGAGTCCTACCCTTTTTATAAATGACAAGAAATCACCGTGAAATTCTAAGAAATTGGAGGAGTAAAATGTAAATAAAAAGCGTAGCATTAAATGAGAGATACGAATTATAGAAAGTTGAATAAATAAAAAAAGAACCCTTCCTTAACCAAAAAAAAAACACTCTTCTGGTTCGCGTCTAGTCTGCAAAAAAACTGGAGACGCAAAGAAAGTGGCCGACGTTTCGTTAACCCCACTTCGCCGCCTCTCGCTTCTTGGTTTCTTAATCGATTACGACTCAACTAAGTGACTGAATCGTTCCTTTAACTTTCCGCTTTTTGACTCGGACGAGCCTGATCGTGCGTTCGAGTTTTTCAATAACGGGATTCCACGTTTCTTTAATCAAAACAATCCAAAGAGTACTTTGTGTTTTCAGTGACAATCAAAAATCTATAAGATTTGATATTTTTGTGTGTTTTTGGACAATGTTGGATTTTCGAGAGCAGTGTTAGTTTGTGTGGGGTTTAAGAAGCAGTTTTAGGGTTGAGTATGTTTAGGATTGGAGAGAGTTCTGAACTTGAAGAAGGAGAGATGACTTCTTCTCCCAATGAAGCAGTTGATGTTGATGTCTCCTACATAGTGAGTTTCTTTTGTTTGCAATGCTGAATCTGTTTACTTTGAAGTTGAACGTTTCTGGATATTAATAATGTTTTGCTTCTGCTTCTGGAATAATCTGGTAGTAGTAGTACTCCGTGTTTATAATGCCAATGTGGACGATTAAGTTAGATATAAGCTTTTATCAGATATATTTTAAATGTCATGAATCTTGCTTAAGGTATGTAAAATGTCACTTATATGCAATCTCCATGGGAACATCATATGTTCTTATTAAATGTATGCACTGCTTTGTTAAAATCAACTTTTGTTGGTTTGTCTATTGAAGGACAAGAAGCTACAGAATGTACTTGGCCACTTGCAAAAAGATGTTGGAGTGGGTGCCCTGGACCTGTCTGGTAAGTGATGTAAACATTTTTTTGATGAGAAATTATTTATATTTAGATGAATTGTGATTGAATGCTGTGGTTGATCAGGTCCAAGGTATGACTATGGATCATTTTTGCCCACTTACAAACATTCGATAGATGTACCATCATCTCAAAGGAGTTCCATAGGGAATCATGCTGTACAAAGGGTTTCAAACAATATACCCATGAAGGTATGTTAAAATGATCCTCAATTGCATCCTGTTAATGTAAAAGACAACTATGCTAGTGAAAAATACTGTGTCGTTGTTATATATGTACTATGAATTGAATTGTATTGATTGTTTGAAGGAATCTGGACCTTTTAGTGGGTCAATGCTTGTTCGAATTGCTTCCTCAGTATTATAAATAATTTATTTATGAGTATGAATGAATTATCGTTTGTGCAGAATGTGGTTAAGAAGTTTCAGTCATTGCCTACTGCATCTTGTAACTTATTAAGTAGTCAGTATCCTCAGAACTATCTACCTTCAGGATTAGATCAAGCTCCTAAAAAGGTTCCCATAAAGAAAGGAAATGCAAGTATACCAGGGAATGATGTGCCTGATCTTAAGCCAATTAAGGTTCGGATCAAAATGGGTTCTGAAATCTTGTCCCGAAAGGTTACAATGGTTTGCAATGATCTTGGTCTTGGTGATTCTCCAACTTCACCATCCCGAAACAGCCATGATGATACACATACATCTCTAGAGAAAACAACTGAATTTCTTTCCCACATTCTTAAGGTAGATTACATATCACCTTTTTTGTTAATACTATCTTGTAGCCATTAAGTGGGTTTGATTTTGATGCCAACTTACTGTTAACTTCATGAAACAGGAAATGACTGTCTTACCTGTCCCAGAGGATCTACTGATGTCACCTCTACCTAGTAGTCTGCTTCTTGGGAAAGATAAGGAGAGGCAATCTAGTTTTTTATGCCATGAACCAGTGCTTAAGGAAAGAAAGGAACCTTCTATGCAGACACAGAACAAGTTTTCGGATGTTTTAAGTTGTGGGAAAACTCTAATTGGAAAGAGAAGGAAAGCTGTAGACTGCATTGATGCTACTACTTGGAATGACCCTTCATCAACCGGTGGGATGAAGAAGCAAAAAGTGGAGAACCCAACTTGTGGGGTTGGTGGTGCATGTTCTACTAGTGATGGATTGCAGAAAGGTACTAAAAAAGATGGAGCTAGTGATCATGTAGTGGCTTTTGCTAAATTAAATAAAATGATGGTTGTCGGGAAACAAGCTAAGAAGGAGAAAAAGACATATTCTACAAAGTTGAAACAGAACAATAGCAAAATTGGCTTTGGTGATAAAAATTTATCAAAGATGCCTTTCAATGATGCTGCATATATTGGTCAAAACAGTATGGACAGTGGGGTAGATTTTTCGGTTGCAGCTACTTCCACCAATGTTGACCATTGGGCACAATGTGATAGATGTGAGACATGGCGGCTACTGCCGTTTGGCTTTAAAACTGAGAAGCTACCTGATAAGTGGTTGTGTAGCATGCAAACTTGGCTGTAAGTGTATCTAATGTATTTTTAATCACTCATTCACTTTATGATATATCTCAATTTCAAAGTACAGTTTTATCCTGTGTTCCTTTCTTGTTTCATGCTCTACTATTTTGTAGGCCTGGAATTAACCACTGCGGCATCAGCGAAGAAGAGACAACAAACGCTATCAAATCCTTTCGTGGTACTGAGGGTCACTTTCATGCTAGTAATGCTGATAAAAGCTACCAACCTTTAACTTCTGATTCACTGCTTAATCCAATTGAAAAGAAGCCTATTTTGAAAGACTTATCACATGGAGTTTCAAGCAATATCCCAGTTGTTTCTGCAAAGCCTCTGAGAAGTAACTCGCATGTTTTTAAACTAAAGAACATGAAACTGCAACTAGAAACACCTAATGCTACTAAGACATCCACAGATCTTTCTGTGTCACACGATTCTGTTCTAGATAAGATTGACCAGAAAGCAAAGTGGCGAACAGCAGGTTGGTCCTGCCTCCTGATAGCTAGTGTGCTTTTCAACGCACTTGGATTTGTTATACCAAAATAACTTGTTATTATTGTAGGTACTGGTACTCAGATAAAAATTAAGAAGAAAAAGGAAGGTGGCAAACAGGAAAGCGAAACTTCCAAGCAAATCAAAACTGGTGATGGCAACAAACTCCCCAGAGATATTAAATCAGAAAAAGAACATTGGAAACAAGATCTGGAATGGACTTCACCAGGGAGGAAAATAAAGCATCCTGACAATAATTTTTATACTTCGGATGTAGAGGGAGACACAAAGAGAAGACTATTCGCATCTAAAAAGACACTTGAACACAAATCTCAAGTGACATCTGGTAATGGCTCCTTGTGTTCAAACTCTCATGGTAGAACCAATAGTCATGTAAAAGCAACCTTTGCGGAGTCAGTTTCCACTTCCCCTGCAAGGTCTTCATGCCCAAAAAAACGTGCATCAGCTGAAGAGAGCATATCTCCAAAAAACAAAAACCTAAAATATGGTTTTGTTGGGACTAAAATTGTTGACAATAGAAGACATTTATCTCAAGAAGCTCATTGTGACGTTTTGTCAACAACTCATCCTAGAAACACAAAACAGCCAAAACCAGAACTATGTAAACAGAACTCAAAATTCGGTGATTTTCCTTGCATAAGTATGAGTGCTGAGAGAAAGAATTTCAGTGTCTCTACTCATGAGACTACAGATAGATCCTGCGAGGCTGCAAATGATATTCTTCAAGAGGCTGAAAAGCTGAGAAAGCTTGCTGACTGTTTCAAGGTCAATTTTTTATCTTACGTCTAATGTAGCCTTAAGCTTCAAGTTTCATCTGCTAAATATTAACAAGCGAATGATGGAACAGTAAAACGATATACTCTTGTCTTACTTCTGCTAGTTTTGTGTTGCCTATTAATTTGGATGTATTATTTCTCAGAGCTCTGGATTTTATGATGAGCACAAGGATGCTAACTTTAAAGCGGCTTTGAAGTTTCTCCTTGGAGCTTCACTTGTAGAAATGTGCAGTACTACGAATGTGGAAGTGGGGAAGCTGAACCATGTTGAAGCTTACCATACCGCTGCTAAACTGTCAGAGTAAGTGAATGCTTGTGCACTGCTTGTTCATTTCCATTTCTTTATAACTAAGAAACTTCTCAGGAATGTATCTTCAGGAGTGGGTGTTTGAAATATATATTTGGTTTATTCTCTTATGAACTTTGTGGTCATGAGCACTCTGCTTGTTTTTCACAGAAGCTGTGCCCGTCAATATGAAGCTAAGCAAGAAATGGCTGCAGCTGCTTTGGCCTATAAATGCATGGAAGTGGCTTGCATGAGGGTAGTATATGGCAAAAGTCTAGGTGTGAGTGGAGAATGGAACGAATTGCAAAAAATAGTACAGATGATTCCTCAAGGTAATATTGAATTTTGCATCTATACTCACATTGATGAATGAAGATGTTATTGAAGCCCGAATTGGAGTTGCTTAAGATCAATTGATACAGAATATATACTGCGGTTGTTTTTCAGTAAAGTGATATCTTGTTTATATAATTGTTTCCTCAGGTGAATCACCATCATCATCTGCATCTGATGTGGATAGTTTTTGCCATCAAGGAATGGTAGATCAGTCTGCTAGAACCAAAAGAGGTCTCTCTCATCTTGCTGGAAACCATCTCCCTGTTGCTACGGACCAGCTAAATTTTGTTCCAATATTGGACTTTGTAAGTTATCCCTGGGAATATGTTTGTTATTTATCTTCATGTGCCAAATACAGCCTGATATTTTTTTGATTTTGATATAATACAGACAGAGACCATGAATCTGGCAATGGAAGCCTCAGGAAAATCCCAAAGTTCTTTTAGAGCAGTCATTGGTACCTCAGACTGTGTCTCTGCTATCAAGAAAGTGGTCGATTTCAGTTTCCATGATGTAGAAGCTCTTATACAGATGACTGAGCTTGCCATGGATGTAATAAAATCATGTGGTCAAAAGTGTTGACTCTATTTTGTACATAGGTCCTAGTAGTCCTATATAAAGAATAGATAACGTAGAAGCCTTATTAAATTAGCAAATTTTGGATAGATTAGGAAAGGGAGACTTAGTTCTAGTTTGCAGTTTCTGGTCTTCCTTGTTTTTTTGGCTTTTTTGGGTGGTTGAAGATTAACCAAAGAATATTTTATAGAAGAGTAGGAGGATTATCAGATATATAGTAGTGTGATAAGAGATGTGACAAGACACTCCTCTTTGCACTCTAATTGTGTTTCAGTTCTTTTTCAAACAATAACTGGGAATGAAATACATTATTTTTTGCGGTGATTTTGTCATTGATCATATGCTGCATAACCAGCTTCTCTAAGGTATGTATTGGGTCCTTTTAAAACACACATAATATAGTGTAATAGAGTATCATGTTACACATCATCAATGGACATTGTTGCTTTTGCGTTTGCAATGGTTGTACAATACTTTTTGTTAGCTCAAGGTTTAGACGCATATATTTCGTTAGCCTAGAGGTGGATAAAATATTTGGAACCAAAAAACTTAACCAAAAAAAAAAAAAAAAAACTAGGTTTGGTTCAAATGTGTTTCCTTTTACATTACCGAATGATTGTTCTTACCAAAATTTTGAAGCGAGCCAAACCGAGGTAGCCGATAAGAACCGTATGAACTGAAAATATAAAATAAGTGTTTATACCAAGGAACCATTGATATATGTTCCTCTTGTATTTTCGGTTAATATTTTGTTATTTATTGATATTTTCACTTTTATATATATATATTTCAGTTTCATATATCTTAAATATTCTTTATTTTTTTTTTAAGGTGTTTTGGTGTTTCAGGTATTTTTAGTTTTGGATATTTTGAATATTTTTGGTCTTTTGGGTAAAATATATGAACTGAACCTGAAATACTAATGTCTTGGTTCTCAAATGGTTTCCATATTTTTAATACAAATCGAACTATTATTTTAATGGGTCATTTATGGACAAGAAACCGAAAGAATCAGAACCTAATGGAACAAAAAAAACCGGGGTTAACTTCACGACCCCCTCCCCTCCAAACCCCCAACTTTGAAGCTCTTGAGTATCATACGTGAATTTATTTTTTACTTTACTCGAATTCATCAATAAACCCTCAGTCGATTAATAAGCTTAAATTGCGATTAAAAATCGCGTTTTGGTTTAAGTTAAAACCCAAACCAAACCCAATTTTAACCCATATCCGATTTTAACCAAACTCAAACCCAAACTTATCTTTCTGAAACTGAAAATTAACTTTTGTGGATACTTTAAATGTTCTATTTAAAATAAAATTTTTTGAACTATTGTTTATATATCCACAGAAGTGTTACAAATACACATAAACAATAGTTTATAAAATATGAAAGTATAAATTAAAATATTAACTAACTAATATAATATTTTATTTATGAAAATAAATAAATATTTTTATTTTATTCATAAATATAGTAAATAATTTTTTATTAAATGATATATATTAAATAAATTTATTTAATTTATATTAATAAATTTATATATAAATAAA
>OVBE01016457.1:0-10938 GCA_900406425.1 Iberis pinnata | reverse complement strand
TTTAGTTAAAATATTTTAAAATCAATTAAAATAATAAATCAAATATTCTGTTTTTAAGATTAAAGAATATTTTAATTTAATTTATTATTTTAAAATATCTTAATATTATAAAATATTTTAAAAATAATTAACATAGAAAAATTGAATATTATTTTTTAATATGAAAAATATTTTAAAATATTATAATAATAGAAAATATTTAATTTATTAGTTTAATTGATTTTAAAATATTTTTGTTGTATTATTTTGTAAAATAATATTAATTTTTTAACATAATCTTTAATATTTAAAATATTTGAACGTAAGATTTCTTGGGTTAAACTAAAACGCGATTTGTTATCTCTTTTCATAATTTAAATTTCAAATTAGTGTTCTAAATCGTTTGGGGGTAAAATGATGAGAACTAATAGTTGAGGGGGTGAGATAAGGAACAATCTAAGTTTATGTGGGAAATTAAGAAGTTTCAAAGTTCAGGCGGAAAAAATTAGATGAACAAAGTTGAGGGGGGCTGGTAAAGAGCAAACTAAGTTCATGTGGAAAATTAAGGAGCTCCAAAGTTCATGGGAGAAAAAATTGGATGAACAAAGTTCAGGGGGTTAGTGAAATCAACCTATTTAAATATTATGCCTGAAATTGTAGTTTGTCGGATCATAGGTTCGCTGTTCTAAGTTCTAACTGCGGGTCTAGATCAAATCTGAAAAATGCACATTTTTATGTGATAAATGCATTTTCAAACTTTAAAATTACAAATATTTTTTAAAGGAGACTTGCGTGTCAACGCGGGTATTCATCTAGTAATATATATGAAATATTGTTGATACAAAATTATATAAATAACCAATCATATTATTGAAATTTATTATAATAAACGAATTGAAATCAAAATTTCAATATAGTGAATGTTTTTTTCTTTTAAGAATTTTGATACTTTCAATATGATTTATAGTTGTTTTACTCTAAAACATTTTTATATTTTTAGTTAAGCCTCATCGATATATTAGACGTGCTTGGCCCATTATATGAATGAATAGTAATATAAAAATTGGTATGGTCCATTGTAATGATACGGCCCATTAAGTGAATAAGAAAAGGAAAAAGAGGGATATTGAGAATCGTGATCTTTTATTTTATAAAAACGAAACAAGAGACAAAGCATCTTCTTCGCACGATCATAGCTTAGCACGTGAAGCCACGTCTTCTATTTTTATTCACTTACCCTAAATACCCTTTACACTCAATCAGATTATAACCACATAAATAAATATATGTATTATTGCTTACATTTAACTCCTCAATAAATCTAATTAAAAAAAGAAAAATCTTATGGTTTTCACCTACTTTCTTCTTATTTGCTTGCTGTTATTCTGTAAGCATTTACAAAAACTAAAAAGAGAACTTTATAAGTACATGCACAAGAAAATGAAATTCAAATATGATAAATATTGAAACTTTTTAATTTACTGACTTGCTATAAATACAAGATCATGGTGTTTCTCTCATTACATTTATGAAAAATCAGAACTTCTATTTGAATTTCAAATAAACCCTTCATTTGCTATTGGAAAGTAACTCGAAGCACTAAATTGAATTTAATGGTAAGTTATGGAGAAAAATAATATTAAGGGCAAAAATTAAGAAAAAAAATTGTTATGGGCAAAGTCGTAAAACTGGCCCAAAAACGTACGTAGATTCTTCTACTTTATTCTATTCGATCAGCCTGCAGAATCCTAAGCAACAAACATTGCATTACCTACTTTATCAATTTCATAAATAAAATAATTAAACTTAATATTATTTTTTTATACCAATAGATTTCAACTTTTTATTATTCATGCAAACAACATGTCAGACACTTAAAACAATTTTTTAATTTGTGCAAAAGATCGAGTATACCATAATTTACTTTTCTTTATAGGCTAATTAATAAATAAAAGTTTTTGAGAATCGTAATTTAATTTAATTTTATAAAAAATGTCAATAAATAGTAAGAATAAAAAGCAACATCATACATACACTGCTTCTTCTACCTCGCTTCTCGTGCTCTCTCTCTGCATTTTCTTGAGAAAGAAGCAAACAATCACCATCAATCTTCTCTCTCTCATCTTTTACAATGGTTGTTGTTGAGAGTGGCGATTCAGAAATGCCGCGTTTCAGTGACGATTTCGGCTCTGGATCTGCTTGTTCCACGCCGTTCGTTAGTGCTCCGTCTAGTCCTGGACGTGGTCCTCCGCCTGGTTATTTCTTCAGTGCACCGTCAAGTCCGATGCATTTCTTTCTTTGCTCCGCTACTCAATCGGAGAATCCGAAGCTCGATTCGTCGTCTTCTTCTGGTGATTTTGAGTTTGATTTCTCGTCTCGTTTGTCTTCAAGCAGTGGTCCTTTAGGCGGTGTTTCCATGACTTCCGCTGAAGAGCTTTTCTCTAACGGCCAGATTAAACCTATGAAGCTTTCTTCTCATCTTCAGAAACCTCAGATCTTAGCACCACTTCTAGATCTGGAAACTGATGATGAAGATGAAGGTGTGGTTAAACGTGGGAGAGATCTCAAGTTAAGAAGCAGATCTGTTCATCGAAAAGCTAGATCTCTCTCTCCACTTCGTAATCAATGGATCGAAGAGGAGGAAGAAGAAGAAGAAATCGTCGCCGGAGAAAGAGAAGTGAAGGAAAACGTACCTTCAACTGAAACGACACCGTCTTGTTCAGCTTCATCTTCACGATCATCTTCTTATAGTAGAAACTCTAAGAAATGGATATTTCTCAAAGATCTTCTTCATAGAAGCAAAAGTGAAGGAAGAGAAAATAGTAAAGAGAAGTTCTGGTCAAACATTTCATTCTCTCCTTCAAATTTCAAAGAGAAGAAACTCAAATCACTCTCTAAAGAAGAAAATGCAACAACAATGGATCCCAAAAAGCAGAAACAACCACCGACAAATAAGAAATCTCCGATCACCGGAAAACCTACAAACGGAATAGCGAAACGGCGAGGATTACAACCATCGGCTCATGAGTTACATTACACAGCGAATAGAGCGCAAGCAGAGGAGATGAAGAAGAGAACATATTTGCCGTACAGGCATGGACTCTTTGGTTGTTTAGGGTTTAGTTCTAAAAGTTACAGTGTATTAAACGGTTTAGCACGAAGCTTAAACCCGGTTTCTTCCGGTTAAGTCGTAGATTAATTAGTACTCCATTATTTAAGCATATGTTTGTGTGTGTATATATTAGTATATGTATGAAGATTATTGTAACTCTCTTCTTAAATTAGTTGAATCAGGATTAGAACTATATCAAAAGTTTAATCGAGATTTCTGAGTGGTTATTAAAAATATAATCTTATTTGATTAAGATTTTATCGAAATTAGGGTTTTTAGTTTTTATCTTATAATCATCTAAGATTTTTTCCAATAATTTTTCATAAACTTTTTTTTAATGTACATGATCAACTTATGTTTATACAGATTTATAAGACGGTCGATTTGATCTAGTAGATTTTTGTCTAAAACTTTTTATGAGTTAAAAGTCTACAAATTTAATGGACTGAGTTCGATTTTCTTTGCCTAGTTGAAATCAAATAGACTTTCATTTTTTTTAGTTTAGAATTCTGATAGATATTTAGACTTAGAGATAACATTTCGGAATCTAATTTTAACTATATACTCAGTGTTTATTGGAGTATTAATTTCAATGGCTAAGAGGTATTTAAGAAACAATAATGGTGGTGGGGAATCTGCAGAACAGAGAGAACAAAAATAAGATTGGGTCCATGAGTGACCACGAGTGAGTTGTTTTTTGGAGTAATGTGTGTGTATAGTTAGGAGAGAGAGAGAGCATCTTCATCATCTACATGACTCATTAGTAGTTTGTCTTATTAAGACATTGGTGACTACAACTAACATTTCTAAATCTTATCTAACTAATCCTTTTATATATATTATTATGTTATTTAGTTTCATTAGAAAGAGTTTATATCTTCAAAGGAGAACTCAAATCCCTTCTATTCTAAATAACACTTCAAAGCCTCAAAATTTAAAATCTTGGAATAGTGATATTATTACTATTCTAATATCTCAAATTTTGAGGAATAAACTTTTTTTATATATTTTTAGTCTCTATATTTATTTATTATTTTTAAATAATAATTTTAAATTTTATTTTAATTTTTTAATGTTAATATTTTCTATGTTTTACTTTAAATATATATTAATTTTTACATATTATGTTTATAGACATATAAAATAAATTTATAATATTAAAATAAATAAAATATTACTTATTACTAAAATTTATTTTATAAAATAAAAAGCGTAGGGAAAATATTGATATTTGAATTTAAATAAACATATAAAATGTAATTAATAGTAAAATAAAAGAAAGATTACTTAATACTAATGATATTTAAATTTGATTTAAGATGTTATTGTTGTGTTTTCTAATAATTATGTAATTTTTTGTTAATAAATATTGTATTTAATAATTAAAGGATGAATTTTTTATATTTATTTATAATTTATGGGATATTATGTAATGGTGAATAAAAAATATGGGCAATATTGCAAAATACACATTTTTTATATCTCAAATTTGAGGTATTGCCTTTGGAGAAAAACACATGATACCTCAAATTTTGAAGTACATGATATCTCAAATTTGAAGTATTGTCTTTGGAGATCTCCGAGAAGGTGTTTCTACACTTATTTGAGAAAATAAAACTGTTCGATGTTTCGTCGATTTGGTAAGACAATCAACAAAGACATTGTTAGTTCGAAAAGATTTCAAAAAATCTAAGAATGCTAAAATCTTCTAATTCCGTCGCAAAAAAATCAATCCAAGAATAACTCAATGATACTAATTAGATCTTTGCAATTAGTTAAAAAAAAAAAAAGATTCAGATCATCGATGCTTTGATCATATTCGCCATCGTCATGGCCTAAAGGAGAGCATTCATTTTCGCATGCAGAGAAGAGAGGTTTCTCCTTCAAGCTTGAAAGCCTAGAAGGATAACTTTATTTATATTAGACATATGATTAGTAAGATTAATTGTAATTCGTTAGCTGTTAGTTTAGTTAGTTACATTAGTAAAGTAGGTTACTCTTTGTATATAATTGTGTTTGTACAGTGAACATTTAACAAGAAATAAAGATTGCTTTTCTCTTTTTCAATATGGTATCAGAGCAAATTAGAATTTCGTTGCAAATTTTCTCTGGAAAATCATGAGTTTGTCAATTTCTCAGCTCGTAGATTAGAGCTTCGATTTCTTTGTTGCGATTCTTTTTAATTTCTTGGATTTTCTTCGTCAGCTGAGTAGCTTTCTGATTCTTTTTCTTTTCTTTGACCTTTGTTGATTTCGATTTCTCTTCATTCTCGGATCAATTTCTTTTGTTTTCTTCGTGCCGATATCAATTTCATCTTCGATATGAATGATAATCGTGATTCGTATGAAAATTCATATTATCTGAGTAGTAATGATCATTCTGATTTGAATCTTGTATATGGTATATTGAATGGAGCTTCAGATTATACTGCTTGGGAACAAGCAATGCGTATGGCGTTAAATGGACGAAATAAGCTTGGATTCATAGATGGATCTATCTTGAAGCTTTCACATGGTCCATGTGCAATGATGTTGTAAGGTCATGGTTGATAAATTCAGTTTCAAAGTCAATTGAACATAGTATATTGTTTAAGAAAACAGCTCATGAAATCTGAAAAAAAATTAGGTAAAAGATTTAAGCATAACAATTTACCTAGGATTTATTCTTTTGAGCAACAACTTCATTTACTTAGACAAGGTTTTATGGATGTTGATAACTATTATAATAAGATGGTTTCCATATGCGAACAAATGAAAGCAGCACAAGCAAATCCAATGTGTGTGTGTGTGAATGATGTTTTTGTGATCTTAATACTCAGTGGCATGCTTTGTTTGAAAGAAGTATAGTGAGGAAATTCTCGTTTGGTTTGAATGATTCTTATGAAGCTATAAGAGATCAAATCATTATGTTAGTTTCATTTCCAAATTTGGAAAATACATTCAACCTTGTTATTCAACATGAGCAACAAAGCATGATCAAGCAGAATCCACATTCAAGTTCAATTGTTTTTCAAGCCTCGTCTACTCAATTTGATCAAGAGTCTTCTATAAATGAAGATATTATTGCTGCACTTGCACATAATAATTCCAGGCCATGACAACGACCTTTATGTACTCATTGTGGTGTTCAAGGACACATGATCAATAGGTGTTACAAACTACTCGGTTATCCACCAGGGTTAAAATCATACAATCAGAATACATCTATTCAGAGTTATCAAAATAATCACCAGAATGGTCTAAACAATCAATACTCACAAAACTCAAGACAATACAACAATTCCTCTGTTAACAACAATTCTTATGGTTCTCAAAGTCAAGATCAAAGATACAAAAATACAAATTCTATGCAGCAAATGATAGATAGAGGAAATATAATTGCTAATGTTCTCACCACAAATCCAAATGTTCAAGATCATTTTAATCAAGTCTCATCCGCTTTGGCTCGGTTATTATCAGAGCAAATTCAACAATTAGCAAATCAGTTGCAGTCACAAGTACAGTCTCATGTTCCATAATCATTGCCTTCTATTACTGCTCATGAGGATATCAACCATTTAACCTCTTCTTTTAATGGTACCACCTCATTTCCTATTTACAATACTGTTCAGAAACCTAGCCTTACATTTAATAGTTGGATTATTGATTCTGGAGCAACATCTCATGTATGTTATGATCTATTTGTGTTTACCTACACATATAATATGCCTAATATTAGTGTAACTCTTCCTAATGGAACCATTATAGACATTACATGAGCAGGAACCATCAAAATCACCAATTCCCTTCTTCTTCAAATTTTCTTTATGTCCCTTCCTTTAGGCTTAATATGATTAGTGTGAGTTCTCTTTTGTTTCAAACATCTTTTTCAGTCATGTTTCATATGAATGTTTGTTTTATTCAAGATTGTACTTGGGGTTTGATGATTGGGAAGACTAATCTTTTCAAGAAGTTGTATTTTTTAGAAGTTACAACTCAATCATCATCCAAATTTTCAAATGTTTTTACAAATCTTGTTTGCAATTTCAATGTCAACAACAGTGTTCTTTGTCACAATAGGCTTGGTCACCCATCTTTTTCTAAAATTCATATTATGTTTAAAGACCTTTCTATTACTGATTTCAAATATTCAGAATGTTCACATTGCAACATATGTCATTTAGGTAAACAAAAGAGACTTTCTTTTCCTTCTTTAAATTACATGGCTTCAAAACCTTTTGATCTCATTCATCTTGATGTTTGGGGTCCTTTTTCTCTAATTTCACATGATGGTTTTCAATAGTTTTTAACTCTTGTTGATGATTGTATTAGAGTCACTTGGGTTTATCTTTAGAAAGCAAAAAGTGATGTTCTTCAAATTTTTCCTGATTTTGTCACGTACATAGAAACACAATTTGACACAAAAATTAAATCCATTAGGTCTAATAATGCTCATGAGCTTAAGTTTACATCTTTGATTCAATCTAAGGGCATTTTTCATTACTTTTCTTGTGTTAATACACCTCAACAAAATCCAGTTGTAGAAAGAAAACATCAACACATTATAAATGTAGCCAGATCACTCCTTTTTCAGTCTAACATACCTATTTCCTATTGGAGTGAGTGCATTAGAACAATTGTTTACTTTATCAATAGAATTCCATCTCCTCTTTTACAAAACAGAACACCTTATGAGCTTCTAACGAACAAAAGGCAAGCATATTCTCATTTAAAAACTTTTGGCTGCCTTTGTTAAGCTTACACATTACCAAAAGATAGGCATACATTTAGTGCACGAGCAAGTTCATGTGTCTTCATGGATATCAATATGCTTATAAGGGTTATAAATTGTTTCACATATACGCAAACACAATAACTATAACCAGAAATGTTCAATTCCATGAAAACATTTTTCATTTTCGTGACATTCACCATTCTACACCTTCTTTAGAAGTTTTTCCACATCAGTTCTGAAGAGGCAAGAAAAACCTGAGCATACTCACAGGACGTTGCACAGACACATCAAGTAGAGATGCTGGAAATCTGAGTAGAACTACATGATGTTTGCACATACAGATCAAGAGAAAATGCAGGAAGCTTGAACATAACCACAAGAATGGATACCTGAGCAGAGTATCATAAAAAAACACATATTATAGATGCAGAAGAACTGCTATTTAAGTAACACAAATTGTAGATGCAGAAGAACTGTTGTTTCAGTAACAAATAAAGTGGCAAGTTGTAAAGAAGCGAGAATATGATTTAAAAGAGAATCAATGGGTGAGTTGAAGGCAAAAATGGAAAGTGTCAAAAAAGGAAAAAGAGATTTATCAAACATGGAAGAAAAGGAAGTTGAATCAAAAAGAAAAAAGGAAAGGACGAGTAGGGTTTTGCGTGGGTATTTAAAAGGCTGAAAGCTTGGAAGAACTTCAAGACTCTGGAGCCGAATTCTGGGTTTCAGATTTTGAGTGAACAACTGTTCAAGAGAGTCTGTGAGAGACGTCTGGGAAGAACATGGGATAAAGAGATAAAACCTAAGTGTCGTTTAGGTCGTGAAAATGGTCTAAAAGGTGTGTAATAGAAATTAACACTTTTAGTCACTTTTGTTGGGATTTGGGTGTAGTTTTTCTCTGTTCCCGAGAGGATGTGAGACATATGGGGAGTGAACAAGAGGATAAAGAGAAAAGGTCACAATCGTGTAAGTGTATCAATATGATAGCTTACATTACAAGTGTATAAAGAAACATCTTGTAAAGATTTTGAGAAGTAAATAACAAATTTTGCTATTTGTAAAAAGTGTGTGGTGTTCTTCAAACTTTCAAGTTCTTCCTTTACCTATACCTGACAATATCACTGACCATGCTCCTGATCTTCCAAATTCTCCAATAGTACATTCAACTACTTCATCTACTCATCATAATTCTCCAAATCTTTCTGGTACAACACAATGTTTAGAAAAACCTTTGACTCAACGATTACCTTATGTTCTTGATTCTTTCTTTTCTGCTCCATCTATTCCAGCCACAAACTATTTGGTAAACACAGGGAGACCACGCATAAAAACTAAAATTCCATCATATTTAGATGACTATCATTGTAATATTCTTTGTGACACTCTTTCTTCACCCAAACCAAAGACTACTCCTTATCCCATCTTATATGTTCTTATATGTTATGCTTTATCACCATATTACCAATCATATATTCTCAATATAACCACTGATCGTGATCCTAAAACATTTGCTCAAGCTATAAAGTCAGATCAGTGGATAAAGGCAATGGATTTGGAACTTGAGCAGATTCATAAAACTAATACTTGGACAATTGTTTCTTTGCCTAATGGAAAAGTGCCATTTGGATGTACATGGATATATAAAATCAAATATAAGGCAGATGGGACATTAGACATGTATAAAGCTAGGCTTGTAGCCAAAGGCTTTATATAGCAAGAGGGAGCATATTATGTTGATACCTTTTCTCCTATGGTAAAGTTGGTCACTGTCAAATTATTGTTGAGTTTGGCAGCTTCTAAAGGGTGGTATTTACGTCTCACTAATGCTTTTTGCATGGTGATCTTGGCGAAGAAATATACATGACACTACCACCTGGTTACACAACACCAATGGGTACTACTTTGCCACCTAATGTTGTTTGTAGACTATAAAAGTCTATATATGGGTTAAAACAAGCATCACGCCAATGGAACAAAAAGTTTTCTCGAGTTTTGATCAAAGATGGTTATCAACAGTATAAAGCTAAGCATAGTTTGTTTACAAAGGTCATCAACCAGGACTTTGTGGCAGTCTTGGTTTATGTAGATGACATTTTGATTGCCAGCAACAATGAAGATGCAATCTCACAATTACAAGTAATTTTTATGTATGCGTTTCATATCAAAGATCTTGGTCCTCCTAAGTATTTACTAGGCTTGGAGATTGCTAGGAATAAGATAGGCATTTCAATTTTCCAAAGTAAGTATGCATTGGATATACTAGAGGATACTAGTTTTTGTGGATCTAAACCAATGGCTACTCCACTTAATCCTAACCATCATTTGAGCAAAGACAATGGCAGTCTCTTATCAGATCCTACAGCTTACAGAGCACTTATTGGCAAGCTTCTTTATTTGACTATAACTAGGTTGGACAATACTTATTATGTCCACAAGTTGAGCCAATATCTTATTGCACCACGTGATGCTCATTTACAAGCAGCTCCTAGGATTGTTAGATACATCAAAGGAGATCCAGGAAAAGACATGTTCTATTCTGCTTAATATGAGATTAAACTTAATTTTTTTTTATTCAGATTGGGCAATATGCCCTGACACACGCCGTCTTGTCATATGTTTTTGTATCTTCCTTGGTGACTCACTGATTTCACAGAAATCACGGAAACAAAAGTCTGTGTCTTGTAGCAGTGCGGAGGCAGAATATCGTGCCTTATGTGATACAACTAAAGAGTTAATTTGGATCACAAATATGCTTACAGAACTACATATGAAACTTGTGGCTGCAGCCAATTTATATAGTGACAATAGGGTTGCAATTCACATTGCTTCAAACTTTGTTTTTCATGAATGTACAGAACACATAGAGTTGGATTGTCATGTGGTTTATAACAAGTATCGAGAAAATTTTCTGCAGCTACTACATGTCAATACTCATTTCCAATTGGCAAGTATTCTTACTAAATCTTTACAGCATCTTGTTTTTAAGTCCTTACTCATTTCAAATTTTCTAACCTCTATCTTCCTTCTTGAAAATTTCAGCTTGAAGGAGGGACATTAGACATATGATTAATGAAATTAACTGTAATTAGTTAGTTGTTAGTTGATTAATAGTTAGTTAATTACATTAGTAAAGCATG
>OVBE01016456.1:0-10939 GCA_900406425.1 Iberis pinnata | reverse complement strand
ATTTTCTACCGCATTGGTTATATATATATATATATATATTCATACGACTAAATTTTATTTTTTTAAAAGAATATATAAAAATTGAGTCACCCAGAAAACTATAAAAAATATTTGTTAAAATTACCAAGAAAAGATAAAAAAAATCTTCAAAATAATTAAAACTCGTAATTGTTTCTTATGTTTTGGTATGCTTATGTTTGGTAATGTATTTAAACAACTGGAACAAAACTATATAGCTAAAATTTTGGGTGTGTTTTTGTTGTTGTTTGTTTGTGTGATTGAGATTGTATTTTTCATGAAGTTAATTAAAACAATAATATCACTATATTTTTATTTACAAAATTAATTCTATGAAAAAATAATTCTAATAAATCTTTTAAGTTAAAGATAATACAAAATTAATATCTTGTAGATTTTGTCCATAAAATCATTATTCAAGTCAAAGTTGATGTTTAAGATATTACATACCATAACTTTTTTCTTCTTAGAGAATTGGATTTTTAATTTGATATTTAAGAAATAATAGAAAGAGTTTTAATACTAATATACAACACTCCTATACAATTTAAGAAAATCAATTTAAGAAAATTCAATGATTGGGACTTAAATCCAACCAATATTTTAATTAAATAGTAATAAATACTTATTTATTATGAACTACAATTTTTCACTATTTTGAAATGTATTTGAACTTATTAACATATGAGAAAATTAATAAATATGTTATATCTAATGAAATTTTTTCAGTATTTACTACTTTAATCTTTTCTTTTCTTTAAAAGCATATAACTTTACAATGAATCTTAAAAAATTTATTACCACTGTGAAAGTGATACAACATGTAGATGATTATTGGAAATTATTCAATATTGAATACATAATGCTATTTTTTTATTGACTAGTTTATAAGTTTTATTATTTAAAGTTGTTTTTTATGTATGTTTTTCGTTCTTAAATTCCGCAATAATCCATAATACCAAAACACATTATTGTTGATTTCATCAAAGACAATAGTAAGATATCGATCTATACATCCATAATAATCTACAAGTAATCGAAATGTAATATATCAATAATATCCGCAAAAAAGTTAAAACCATTGAGCATGGACAAAATAATATTTTGATTTTTCCAATGATTAATAAAACACTTCAGTCAAATGATAAAAAAAAAAAATATTTTGATTGACAAGGTCTATTTGGTGAAATTGGACGAAAAATGGTCAATTTATACACTATCAATCTTATTAAGTCAAAATTCTGTGTGACTAATATCATGTACGAATACATACGTAAATTATAATATTTTTCAAATCATACGGTAGCAATGTCAAAATCTCCGTTGACGGCGATGACTTTACCACTAGTGGTGGATGTACCATGTTGGTTGTGGGTGCAATTGAACCCAACACAAAAATAATATCTCTTCTAATTATTATAAAATAAAATCAAATGTATATTAGGCAATTGTAATTTGAACCCAATTTTATTATAAGTTTGACCCCAATTCAATTTAGTTTTGATTATGTTGCACCAATGTGTTTAATAGTTTTGTGAGTCTAATAAATTAAAACTTACAACACCTAAATATTGGTAAAAAAAATTAAATCCAAATATCAATTGCAAAAACATTAAGTCTAAGAGTGCAAAATAAGAAAAACTAAGCCAAGGAAAAAAAACGTTATTGTACATTTCTAATCTAATTAAAATTTTGATGTTACTTTATAATGACTAGGGTGGGCATTCAAATTTCAGTTCAAGTTGGGTTTGGGTAATTCAAGTTTCTGATTTTTTGGGTCTGACTACATAAAACTCAAATAGGAATCGAGTAAATTTCGGTTCGGTTCAGGTTGAGTTATGTTTTTACCAACATCCAATATGAAACCGAGATTTTTCATTGTTCGGGTAATTTAAATTTTTAATCTTGTATTTTTGGGTTAAGATTTTCAAATTTTTGGGTAACATTAAATCCAATAATTGGAGAAGGTATGGTCCACAACACAATTAAACCTCGAATTACCCAAACAAAAAAATCTGTAATATACAACAAAAACCCGATTTACCTGATCAAAAATATATATATATATATATATATATATATATATATATATATATAAATAGATTCAGGTTTTGGGGTACCTATTTAGGTTTCAGTTAAGTTCAGAGATATGTACGAAAATTTTTAAAAAACCATTCGGTTTTGGTTCTGAGTTTTTTGGTTCAGTTCCGGTTCGAGTTCCGAGTAAAATGTCCAACCCCTGGTAATGATATTTTTCTTGGCTTTTGACACTTTTTAACAATATTTATTTTTACCGTCATGTAATTAAGAAAATTAGTTAGTTCATACTTAAACTATCCAATTAAGATAAAATTATACATAAACTAAACTAATGTATGCGTGTAATCATAGATATACTTTCACATTTGTGTTAATTTATACTCGAAAATTGACAATGTTTAAATCACCATTAACAACGGTGGCATTATCGAAACATCTCTTTTATCACTTTGACGAAACCACATAATTTTTCTATATATATTTGAATTGACGTTGTTTCTTTAGTTTAATTGACATAATTTTGTTCGTTTTCCTCCTCATCATTAAATATTTATGTCCGGTTGTAAAATCATTTGGGGATTAGAATTTTTACTTTTTCTACATTGAGTTTTAACTAGTTTTGAGAAATCATGATAACTTACTACATTCTTGAATTATCACTCCTAGTTTATGTAATCAGTGAATTTTAAAATTGAAACCGCTCTCTCCCATGTAACCACGTTGTTGATAGATTATACCAATGATATGTAAGAAACACCACTCAATCATCATTAATCCAAAGTTATTTCATCTAACATTTCTCATGTGTTAAAACAATCTAAATAAAAGAAGAACAAAAGCAACCTAAATCATCATCATCTTGCCATCAAATTATCCTCACTTGGTAATGAAATACCGTCAATAAATCTGTCACTAATACTGGCGGAATATTGACGACAAATTACTGACGCCAAGCATCTATCGATGTTAAACCCATTAGTATTCCGTTAGAATTATTGATGGCAATAAATTTGTCAGTAATTTAGTGACGAAATGTAAAACCATAAGTTTTTTCGTCATATCTTTTGTTTATGTATTTTGCTTCGTTTTTAATCATAATTAGAGAGTAATCTTTTGTCAAATAAAAAATATTCTATGCGGTTTCATCAAGATGATGTGCCGACTATTTTTTGTCATTAATGGTTATTTAAACATTGGTAATATTTAGCATAAATCTCAAATCTTCCGTTTATAATCAGATAGGTTGGAACATGTTGGTGAAGTCTTGCGCTCTGCCGGTTTATCTGAAATGTGGGTTCCTACTCTAACTTACTTCTCATTAGTGATCCACAAGACTCACACTCACTTTGGTCTTTTCTTCTATTTACTGTCAACAGGTGAGTTAAAGTTTTTAAACTTGTAACAATAGTGAGACCTTCTTGTAAGTTAGAATAATTGCCGACTTGAACCCTCAAGATTCATCAGTCCCAGACGCGCTTCCAAAGAAGACAGGCCCCTTCGTAAAACGGCTTGGTCCATTGGGCCAGAAGACATATTATGTCCGACGATCCGTAAGCATATTGGCCTTGTCGAACTGGGGAGACTTATTATAGGATATGGGCCTGTTGCCCCAGACCCAAATGACCAAGCCCATCACAGAAGCCCAATATCGGAGGCTCGTCTAGAAGAATCGACGAGGCAAGCAGAGGCGCCGGCAGAACAGTGCGCCTAGTCCCCCTATAGTCCGGCGAACAGTGATCTATGGACTGACTTGCCGGATGAACAAGGTGCCTAGCCAACTACCCCACGTAGTCGAATGATGACATGAGGAGCAGTATAAATAGAGGGAGAGCCTCCACGAAGAAGGGGTTGGCAGTTGTCGAGAGAAGGAGCCTTAGAGAGAAGTTAGAAAGATAAATTGACGACATGAAGTTCTTTGTAATCAATTAAGCGTGTCGGACCTGTTGACGCGCCTAATACTCTTATACTTGTAATCATCCTTATCGAATACAAACTCAAATCAAGGGGGACCGACGACCCTAGATTCAACAAAATGGATCAAAGAAAAGTGGTGGAGTAAATTGAAGAGATATTCACTTAATAATCTGTATAGTTTTCATTCCCATATGTATATAATGGTTGCTTAGAATCTAGTATAAGTCACGTTATTATACGAAGTGGCTGCTTTGTTGTGGATTAGTTGCTGAATTTATTTGGGAAGAAAAGAATGAGGCGTTTTTGTGTTCTTAACTTGCATAGAAGCTTGTCTTCTTTCAAAGGGAAAAGGGCATCCAAAAAGAAGTGAAAAATGTCTTTATCTTTCGAGTTTTTATTGGAATAAGTTTAGTATAGTTTCCTATTTTACATATTCTATTCTCATTGGCTAATACCTTAGGGCTAATGTAATTAAGTTGTGATATATAAACAACTCTAAGAATGTAATTGACGGCAGCTTTGATCTTCTTCTGAATACAATTTGTCATGGTATCAGAGCACGACCAATAAATCTCTATCTCTGCAATCGCAGTCTCATAAAATTTTTTGTTTTTCTCGATCTCTGTTCGTTTGATTCGCCTCTCGGCAATCAACTTCCTCTTCATCCTCTGTTTTTTTTCTTTTCTTCGACACCAACAGAGCATCATCAATGGCTACTGTACCTACACACAAAACCATATCTCCATATGATTTAACATCCAATGATAATCCTGGTGCCGTCATCTCTCATCCATTACTCAACGGCTCCAACTACGATGAATGGGCTCTAAATCTTCGAATTGCTCTTAGCTCTCGCAAAAAGTTTGGGTTCCTTAATGGAACTATACCAAAACCGGCGGAAACTTCACCCGAATATGAAGACTGGACCGCCAACAATCACCTCTTAGTCGGTTGGATCAAACAAACCATTGATCCGAGCTCCGTTCAAGCATCTCAACTCGTGAAAACGCTAAGGACCTATGGGAAGTTATCAAAAAACGGTTTTCTCTGAAAAGCGGTGTGAGATTGCAGCAACTCCGCAATGCTCTTGCGAATTGTAGACAAAATGGTTCCTCGGTCGATGAATATTTTGGCCGATTAACAAAGCTGTGGGATGGGATTTCCGAATGTATGGTCACAAAGAAATGTACTTGTGGTAACTGTACTTGTGATCTTAACACAGCAAGAGAAAAAGAAATCGAAACCTTAAGGATTCATGATTTCTTAGTTGGCCTCGATGATACACCTCATGGCGCTATACGGTCCCAAGTATGTACTATAACTCCGTTACCGGACTTGGACACCATTTATCAAACAATTGCACAGAATGAAACAATTCATTCTACTGTCACCACTGACCTCTCGGTCATGAGCTTTGCAACACAAGTCTCGCAAGTCTCACGGGTTCCTACAATAAACAAGGGACCGGGTAACAAAGATCCCACTCGAAAATGCACTATTTGTGGTCGAATGGGTCATGAAGCAACCGGTTGTTTCAAAGTTATCGGTTTCTTGGATTGGTGGGGTGAAAGACCGAAAAACCGCAACTCTCAGTCGGTCTCTAATCGCCCAAAACCAGCACCTATGCGCGCCAATTCTGCACATGCCTTAACCGCTAATGCAGCTCCTGTCCATTCTACATCTCTCATTACTAACAAAGACCGTGAAGGTATAATGGGGATAAGCGATGAGCAATGGCGCCTGATACAGAACGTAATCAACTCGGGAAAGGCAAACGATCATCTGAGTGGTAAGGCCAATGCTGATACTTGGATATTAGATACCGGGGCTACACATCACATGACCGGACGCTTTGATTTACTTCAACAACTTCGGGATGTTGCACCGGTTTCGGTCCATCTACCAGCCAAGAAAACCGTCTTAGCTTCACTTCAAGGACACACTCATTTAACTCCTGATCTCTTACTCAAAAATGTGTTTTACATTGATGGATTTGACATGAACTTAATCTCTTTTGGACAGCTCGTAACTGATAATTACTTGGTTGGCCAAATTACTGATAAGCTTATGGTGATACAGGACCGCACCTCGAGGATGCTGATTGGAGCGGGTGAAAGAGAGAGAGAGGGGCTGTACCGGTTTCGTGGATTTGGTTCCGTGGTTGCTTGTGCTACAACGATTTCGGCTGAAGTAGAACTCTTACACAAACGACTAGGACATCCTTCTTCACGAGTTACGGGACTTGCTTCTGGTTTTACCGATTTTTCTAGCTAAGAATAATGTATTTTTCCAGCATTGTGATGTTTGTCTAAGGGCAAAATAAACAAGACAATCCTTCCCGGATAGTTCTAGTAATGCAACTGAGCTTTTTGATTTGATTCACACTGATATCTGGGGTCCTTATCGCACCACAGCGTTTTGTGGTTCCAAATATTTCCTCACTATTGTTGATGACAAATCAAGAGCGGTATGGATCTATCTTATGGCTGAAAAATCACATGCTGTTACATACATTCGGGAATATATTGCGATGATTGAACGACAATTTTCAAAACGAGTAAAAATAATCTGATCAGATAATGGTACAGAGCTTCTTGCTCTCTCACCGTTTCTACGCGAAGTTGGAATCCTTCATGAGACATCTTGTGTCTATACACCTCAACAAAATGGTAGAGTAGAGAGGAAACACCGACATATTCTCAATGTAGCTCGGGCTCTACGCTTTCAATCTCATCTACCAATTGAATACTGGGGGGAATGTATCTTGACTGCGGCCTATTTGATTAACCGAACCCCATCATCGGTTCTGAATGGACTTACCCCGTTTCATCAACTCTATGGTAAAGCACCTACCTATACTCATCTTCGTGTTCTTGGCTGTTTGGCATATGCTCATAACACTCACCACGGTGGGGACAAATTTGCCTCTCGAAGCCGACGTTGTTTGTTTATTGGCTACCCTTATGGAAAAAAGGGATGGAAGCTAATGGACTTAGAAACAAACGTTATTTTTGTTTCAAGAGATGCGGTTTTCAAAGAAGATGAATTTCCATTCCAAAGCTTGCCCACATCATCGTCATCTTCTCCACCTGAAATCACATCACCAACATACAATCAAGTAGATATCAATGATGATGACCAGCCATTACAACAGCCACCAAATCTACCCGAAACCGTACCACCTGTAGAACCACCAGAACCGATCTTGGACTTACCTCAAACACAAGTTGTTCCCGACGAAGAAAATGTACAAGCACCTACCCGTACTTTACCACCCCGACAACGCTCTCGGAGTGTGAGACTCTCAGATTATATAGTTGGTTCAGCAAGTATTACTACTCCTCTCTCTACTCACCCGCCACTGTCCAATCACGCACCCTCAGGTATGAAATATCCACTCACCGAGTTTGTTTCTTCTCGCAGATTCTCAACAAAACATCAATGTTTTATGGCTTCTTTAACACTTCAAGCTGAACCAAAGACATACACAGAAGCAATGCATCATAGTGTATGGCGAGAAGCAATGAGTAATGAGATCGAAGCATTACAACGTAATAACATGTGGGAATTAGCTCCATTACCGTCGGGTAAACGAGCACTTGGTACGAAATGGGTATATGCTGTCAAACTCCGTTCCGATGGTTCACTGGAACGCTATAAAGCGCGTTTGGTAGTGCTAGGTAATCACCAAAAAGAGGGCATTGATTACAAGGATACTTTTTCGCTGGCCGCGAAAATGACAACGGTACGAATGTTTCTTGATGTTGCTGCCAAATCGAAGCATGAGTTACACCAAATGGATGTACACAATGCTTTCTTACATGGTGATTTAGAGGATGAGGTGTACATCAAAATCCCTCAAGGTTTTTCGAGTCCGGGAGAAACAAGGGTATGTCGTTTACGCAAATCTCTATATGGTCTCAAACAAGCTCTGCGATGTTGGTTCTCGAAGCTTGTCTCAGCTCTTCTTCACTATGGCTTTACGCAAACGTGATCCGACTACTCATTGTTTGTCTTACTCAAACCAGATTATTCTCTACGGATTTTGGTATATGTTGATGATTTGATCATATCAGGAGACAATTCAACGGAGATACAAAATTTCAAGAACTATTTGGCGACATGTATCTACATGAAAGACCTGGGAACATTAAAGTATTTCTTGGGTTTAGAGGTTGCAAGAAATCAAGATGGGATATACATATGTCAAAAGAAATATGCACAATCCATTCTTGAAGACACGGGTTTAATAAATTGTAAGCCTGCTGGGTCACCTATGGATCAAAATCATAAATTGGCTACAACTTATACGCCTTTGCTAGAGGATCCGCAGCAATACCGCCGTCTTGTTGGCAGGTTAATCTATCTCCTTGCCTCTCGACCTGATCTTGCTTACTCGGTCCATATACTATCCCAATTTATGCAATCTCCTAATGAATCTCACTGGCAAGCTGCGATGAAAGTTCTCCGTTACATTAAAGGAACCCTTGGCCAAGGTATTCTTTTCTCATCTCATTCTGATTTTCATCTTACCGGTTGGTGTGATTCAAACTGGGCAGCGTGTCCTTTAACACGTCGATCTCTTAGTGGCTGGTTCGTTCAGTTGGGAACGTCGCCTATATCCTGGAAAACTAAGAAACAGAATACGGTTTCATGTTCCTCGGCTGAAGCAGAATATCGTGCTATGAATGCTTTAACCAAAGAACTAATATGGATTAAACAGCTTCTCCTTGATCTTGGGTTTAAGCATGACGCACCAATGACAATCATGTGCGATAGTAAAACGGCAATCCATATTAGTGAGAACCCGGTTTTTCATGAGAGAACAAAGTATCTAGAAGTCGATTGTCACTTTGTTCGGGATGAAGTTTTGAAGAAAACAGTACAACCGCATCATGTCTCGACTAAGCAACAACTAGCTGATATACTTACCAAGGCATTGGGAAGAGCAGAGTTCGAAGTATTCCAATCCAAGCTGGGCATTCTCAATCTCCATGCTCCACCTTGAGAGGGGGTATTGGGAATAAGTTTAGTATAGTTTCCTATTTTACATATTCTATTCTCATTGGCTAATACCTTAGGGTTAATGTAATTAAGTTGTGATATATAAACAACTCTAACAATGTAATTGACGGCAGCATTGAGCTTTTCTTCTGAATACAATTTGTCAAAAGCCCATCCTTCCTATTTCCATGTCCAATTGTCTTTCCGCTTTTAACATCATGAAATATTGCATTGTTAGAACTGATTAATACATCACAGTTAAGATCATCAATAACTTGTCCAACAAAGAGAAGATTTGATTCAAACTTAGGAATAACTAACGCTTTAGTACTTTGGCTACCAAAAATTTTAAGATCTCCAATTCCGTCAATAAATATGCTATCGCCATTTACAATAACTACTTCACCTTCATGTTTTTTTTTTAAAATATTTGTGACAAGGTTTGAGTTATTGACTATATTATTTGATGCTCCAGAATCGATAAGAAATGGAGAAATATCATTTTTTTAAAAACCAATATGAGCTTTTACATTACCATATTCTTTTGAGATTCCATACTCTTTGAGAAGAGGTTCTAGTTCACCTCGAATATTAGTCGGTGTTGTGTTTGCATTCATAGAGCCGTTGGAACGTGTTTCATCGAGAAACCTTTTTGGTTTGAGATGTGAGTGAAGTTTCCAGTACCTCTCCTTTGAGTGATTAGAACCACCGCAATGGGTAAAACATTGGCGTTTGTCATGGAATTTTGACTTTTGTGCCATCCATGCCTTCTATTCGATTTCCAAGTATACAAGTTGAAGATTCATCTTTATGGATCATCATGTATATATCATGAAAAGATGGCAGTTTTTCCATTCGAAGTATATGTTGCACAAGAGTATTATAACGGATATCAAGTGAAGAGAGCAGAAGAAACGACTTATCATGTTCCATTCGTTGAGTGAGGACAACCGGATCGGTAATTGCGGGTCGTAGAATTTCTAGTTCACCCCATAAAGCTTGAATTTACGCAAGGTATTCGACGAACGGTTTACCATCTTGAAAAATTGGCTAAGCATCTTCTTAATCTCGTAGATACGGCATATGTTTGACACTTTTCCATAAACTGTATGGAGAATATCCCATATTTCTTTGGCGGTCTCTACAAATGAGTATGCCGCATAAATAGATGTCTCAAGTGATCCTTGAATTAAACCAATCACAAGTTGATCATTTTGGAACTACTTTTCTTCTTCTATCACTGTTGCTAAGTTACTTTCAGTCGTGGAACTTTCTATACTCCCGGTTGAAGCCGGTTTCACATGTGTCTCAATCACATGTTTCCACAATCCTCGAGAACATAACGAGGTTCTTGCAGATCTTAAAAACAGTAAGTAGTTTTGGCCATTTAGATTAAATGAGACATAGTTCTGGTTGGAGTTCGTTTCCATCGTTGAAGGATTAAACACCGATGGAGTTTAATAATGACAAAGAAATATCAATGATGGGCTCTGATTGTTAAAACATAAGAAGAAAAGAAAGGACAAAAAAATTAGAAGCTATGGTTTTGAATCATACCATGCTCTGATACCATGATAACTTAGAAAAAGAAGAAAATTATATTAATTTTGTATATCTATTCACATCAGATACTTATACAAAGAGCATGTACATATATTAAGAAATAAAATATGTAACAATACAATGAGATTATATACTAAATGACATCTTGAGATCTTCACTTGATTATTAGTTGTTGGGGAAATTTATATCTTCCAAGATTATTGGATTTTCTTTTATTCTCTTATTACGTCAATATTCATGGTGAGCTGAAAAATCACAGTTGATAACTCTGTTTATTAGATTCTATTTAGCCCATGTTGAATTTTATCCATTCGCCATAGACTGATAGAGTGTTGATTCAACGTAAATTGTCGAATTGATGATTCATGTTGTGAATCAAGGTATTAATTCACGATGAACC
>OVBE01016455.1:0-10940 GCA_900406425.1 Iberis pinnata | reverse complement strand
TCTATATTAAAATTGAAAAATATAATATATTGATATTTAAAACATGTATATATATATATATTATAAGGAATTTTATTTTTATATAGTATATTATAACTTTTAAATTTTTTTGTAAATATTTGACATATTAAAAATAAATACTTGCCTGCCATATTCTCCGTAATATTAATAATTTCTATAAAACTAAGAAAAATATCAAATTAATTATTAATTATTTTATTTGTGAAAAAATAAGATCTAACAAAATATCTTACCATATTTTTTTGTAAACACTTATTACATCATTGATCTAAAACAATTAGGAAAAAAATTTGATTGATATTATCGTGTAAAGTATGGGTGGGCAAATAGGAATTTGGGACGGAAATTTTCAGAAATGGGAATGAGACGGGAATTTGGGAACAAAAATTTATGTCCTATTTATGTCCCATTTTAAATTCGGAACGGGAACAGAATGGGACGGGATTGTACGGGACTGGAACGGGAATTCCCGAAAATATAACAAATAAACCAATTTTTTTTGTTCCTACAGCACTTAGCTAATTTTTAACGACACACCAGTGACAACCATAAAATCGACACAATTATATATTTTTAAATAGCATCAAATTCAATTACTTATGTTTTAAATAGCATCAATAAGACGAACTATTTTTCTGCCGTTTTTCTTAGAATCACAAAAATTAGGTTATAAGTTTTAATAATATAATTAGATTTAATTTATATAAATTGTAACTTTAGTTAATAGTTAAACTATGAACATAAAAAGTAAATAATAAATTAGTATTTTTTGTCAATTGATATATTCATGAAGTAAGAAAGCGTTTTAGCATAACTGTAATATAAATTAGTATATTTATATTATATATACTACAACTATATGAAATGTTAATGCTAATATTGATAAATATTTTATAAATCACAAATATATGTGTTTGTACAATTGATTTAAAATTACTTGTGATGTGCAAAAATGGATTTTCAAATTATAATATGGATATCTAGATTTCTAAGACATGAAAACAATGTTCCTAAACGCATTAATCTATATTCGCGTAGCCTAATACTGTTCTATTTAAGAATATTTATCATTTTAAGAGTGACATTCTCCAAGTCGTGAAAACAATTGAAGACTATTATACTCGTGTATAACGTAATAGTGTTCAACTTCTAATATGAGATATTAGATATAGCGTTCTCCTTATAAAAAATTAAAAGGTTTATGGAATATATTTTATTAAGTTTGATTTTATTAAGATTTTATTTTTATATAGTAAATAAAACATATTAATTCGTAATTTATAGTAAAAGTAATAAATATATATAATCTTTTCTTTTTTTTTCAAACCATTTATCTTAAAATTTTAAATTTTTTGGAACTAATTTTTGTGAATTTTATTACTTTGATAAATAAATTCTGACCGGTCGACTAATATTTATTAAACATGTTTATAATTTGGTTCCATTAAAAACCGAATATAATCAAACCAAATTGTAACTAAACTCCAAATAGTAAAAAAAATATTTATCATATTCATTTCTTTTAAATCGGTTCTACTAAAAAGCTCAATTAAACCCGAATAATTATTTTTACTATTTAGGTCCTTATTAAATTAAGATTCTTTCAACTTAAACCAATAAAATAAAAAAATATTTATCATATTGAGTTAATAAATTTGATTCTACTAAAAATAGAATTTAACTAAATAATATTATTTGGTGCTTGGATCTGATTAAATCGGGTCTCTTGCACTTACTGCACCAAATTTGGTGTGAGATTAGAATTGATCTCAAAATACATATATATGAGTTGGAAATGAAAGAAACTTCCTTCAACTTCTCATGTGGGCTCTTATGTTTAAAAAGACTTTATGTTAGATTTAATTTGGTTAAGATTTGAATTCTATGTATTAAAAAATTAAAAATATTCCATAATTTATGGAAAAAATAATTAATATCTAATAAGTATGTGGATTAAAGCTTAACTTAAATATAGACTTCTGTTCGTATATAGCAGGTAAAAATAATAAATTAATTAGTGAACATAGTTTCTTATTATTATTTGGAACGTAGAATAGGATATGATTTAGATAATTGTAAGTAATTCAAATATAGCAATTTGTTCCTAAATTTTTTATGATTACGTTTTTATGTTTAAAACTTTTATGAAATGGAAACTACTATAATTATTTGGCGCAAGTGAATAATATGTATTGAAATTATCAACTTAGTTATAAAACATAAGGTAACCATTATCTTAGAAAATATTTTTCTTTAAAATATAGTAAATTTGAAAAAATATTTTTTAATAAATAATTTTAAAATAATCACTAAATGATTTTCACTTATATTTTAATTTTTAAAATTATATTTGAAGTTTTCAACACAATTTTCGTATTCAAAATTTTGAATGTTTTGGAACTAAATTCTTTGTTAATTTTATTATTTTGATAAATAAATTATGACCAGTCGAATTAATATTTATTAGTTTTGGTTTATAATTTGGTTCCATTAAAAATTAAATTTAATCAAACCAAATTATAATTGAACCCTCAAATAGTAAAATAATATTTATCATATTAAGTTATTTTAATTCGGTTCCAATAAAAAACTAAAAAAAAAATTTGTCGTCATAGCCTAGTGTCTAGGTAGTTCTCTCCCAACTGAGAGCGGCAGGGTTCGAACCATGGTTGATGCAATAGATGCATATGTGACTACCATTGGGGCACTTGCTCATTTGCCTAAAAAACTGAATTAAACCTCTATATTTATTTCTATTATTTACTTTTTGATTAAATCAGATTTCCTTTAATTTAAGGCATTAAAACCGAGTAATATCAACTCCCCCAGACTTAGATCTTTGCTTGTCCTCAAGTAAAGAAAAAATCATATCTAGAGAAGACGTTTGAAAAAGACCACACACGAACTCTCATAATCTCAGACTTCTCAGTAACCCCAAGTTCCAGTCATTGTTCCTTCGACTCGACACAACTAGACTCATCTTAACAAAAACAATTTTTTTTTGAAAATTTTCATCAAAAATACAAAAACAGCAAAATATCGTTAGTACCATCATATACCCTTCCTCATACTTACTTCACACCGTCCCAGTGTGAAAATAAATTCAGAAGAAGGAATAATGACCTGAACATAAACAAAAGTCTAGAAAACATAAAAATAAAAATGAAAGAAAATACATAAGTCCAAAGTGAAAAAGAAAAAGATACGTATAGATGAACCGCAATCAGTCCAAGGTCTATCATGAACTACCTCCTCCTCCCCTCTCTCTCTCTCTACTCATCATGCTCATCCTCATCATCGTTGTAACGCCTTGGCGATCTGAAACAGGCTGGTCTGCGCATCTTAGCTAACTCACTCCACATCCGCTGGATCATATTGTGTTTCGTCAATGAAACATCCATTGTCCACTGGATAGTCTCATAATCAATAAAGTCAGGATGTCGTGGCGGCAAGTCAAATTTAATGCAATCCTTATGTAGGATAGGCGAGTCGTCCTAGGGACTAATGTCTCTCTCGCGCCTCTGAGTGGATCTCCGACCGTGAGTGCGACCTCTAGAAAGAGGTTGAGCATCTGGGACAGCATCGTGTGCTCAATGTAAGTGTTGAGGTCCTGGGAGAAAGAAAATGTTGTCAAAAAGGTGATGGATGTTAACTCCGGCTTTGACAGATAAATCTGGCACACCTGTTCAGCAAGGTTCTTAAAGACATAGATGGTATGTTTAGTAAACCACCTCGTAGCAAAGATATGCTCCTCCGGTTGAAATAGATCAAGTGGCATCCCTACATATATCAAAATAAGATTCACTAAGTTACCCATTACCTCCTTCCGGTTTGAGAACTTCAAAGCGTCGATCTTTCAGGATGCTAGAATCTGAGCAAAAAAACCAACCAATGTTAGCCTCGTGTGAAGTAAGGCCTTGGTTTATCTCGTAGTAATCCATGGTGAAATCGCATAGGCATAATGGAGTAACTCTAACTCCTCAGAAGTAATATCCCAGAGATCATGGTAAGAATGGAAGTTAGGAAATTCCGGGAAATGCCCTCCATCTCTAAAACCAAAGATAGGACCAAACTCGGCAATGGGAATTATGTCGAGTCAGCCGAGGAAGAAATTTTATACCTCAGTGTCATAAAATAGTTGGCCCTTGCCTATGATATGGCATGAGGCAAGGCATTGCACTGCCAGGTCTCTGTAGAGAGGATAAGCCCAGAAAGGGGAGCAGAAGCCGATTTTCTATGTAGACTATCATCAATAGGAACATCATCTTCGACTATGAGTCGGGAAAGGTGATCTGCAACTCCATTTTCTATGCCTCGCTTGTCTTTGATATCTAAATCTAATTCATGCAAAAGAAAAATCCAACTCAGTAATCTGGGTTTAGCATCCTTTTAAGAAAAGAAATACCTCAATGTCACATGATCGGTGTGGACTACTACTTTGGATCCTACTAAATAGGATCTAAAATTTTCAAAGCGGAGACATTAATGGCTATGAGTTCCTTCTTAGTTTTTGCATAATTGCATTGAGCTATATCGAGCGTCTTAGACTCATAGTAAATGGCATGGAGCTTCTTATCCTTTCGTTGTCCAATAACAGCTCCCACAGCACAATCATTTGCATCACACATCACCACAGCGAATCACTTACACTAGGGCTCCCTTAATCGCTAGAAAGGAAAATTGGCATTCATCATCCCATTCAAACTTGACATCCTTGAACAACAACTTAGTGAGAGGTCTAGCAATCTTTGAGAAGTTCTGAATGAACCTTCTGTAAGAACCTGCATCATCGAGGAAGTTGCGAATATCCTTGACATATTTGGGTGCCTGCAAGTTAGTCATTACCTTAATTTAGCCTTATCTACCTCAATACCTGAATAAACTTTTTGTCCTAACACGATCCCATTAGTCACCATGAAATGACACTCTCCCAGTTTAGCACCAAATGATTCTCCTCACATCTCTGAAGAACCTTGCACAAGTTAGCAGGCATACATCAAAGGAAGATCCATAAACAAAGAAATCGTCCATGAATACTTCCATGATGTCTTCAATTAGGTCAGTAAAGATAGACATCATGCATCGCTAAAAGGTAGCAGGGGCATTGCAAAGTCTAAAAGGCATCATGCGATAAGCATAGATACCAAATGGACATATGAATGTCATCTTCTGCTGGTTATGTGGATGAATGGATATCTGAAAGAAACCTAATTAACCATCTACGAAACATTAATATGGGTAATTAGCCAATATTTCAAGCATTTGGTCAATAAATGATATAGGAAAACGATCCTTGCGAGTTGCAACATTCAATTTCCTATATTCTATGCACATTCTCTGACCTGTAATAGTTATAGTTGGGATCAATTCATCATTTTCATTATTTAACACTGTTATTCCTCCTTTCTTAGGAACTACATGCACAGTACTAACCAAAGTACTATCAGAAATAGGGTAAATGATTCTTGCATCTAAAATTTTCATGATTTCCTTCTTAACAACATCTTTCAAGTTAGAATTTAACCTTCTCTGATGTTCTATAGAAGTCTTAGATTCGTCTTCTATATGTATCCTATACATGCATAAGTCTGGTGAAATCCCTGTGATATCATCTAAGGTGTAACCTAGAGCTCTACGATACTTTCTTAGTAGAGAAAGAAGTAAGGCGGTCTCTACGTTATTCAAATTTGCATTCACTATCACAAGGTATATAAAATTAGGACCAAGAAACACGTACCTTAGCCTTGTTGGGAGGGGCTTAAGTTCCAATTTAGGAGCTTTCAGCTTGCTCCCTGATCAGTAAGGGGTGCAGGGTACTGTTTAGATAAATACTTGGCAGTTGTCTCCCCTAATGCCACATAGTCGGTCATCTCCTCAATCCTCCTACTAGAGTCAAGCATTTTTGTGTAAGCTGAAACTTCATCACTAAAAGATATAAACTCATTAGTAGCGTTTGTCAAAGCAATCTCTAAGGGATCATCAAATAAATAGTCGTCAACTACTCCCTCAATAGCCTCTATAATGGTATCAACCCAAAAGGATTTTACATCCAGAGATGGTTTCTTCAAGACTTATTTGAAGTTGAACTTCATCACCATATCTCCGAAGTGAAGATCGATCTTGCATTTCTTCACATCAATGATAGTGCTAGCTGTTTTCAAGAATGGTCTTCCCAAGATGAGAGGGTCTTTCGCTTCTTTTCCAAGATCCAAAACCAAAAAATTAGTTGGCAAAAAGGTTGTCCCAATCTTCACAGGTAGGTTCTCAAGAATTCTGATGGGATACTTCACGGACCGATCAGCTATAATCAATGATATCTTTTTCCCTTTGATTTCTATCAAACCCAACTTCTTATCAACCGAGAAAGGCATAATATTAACACTAGATCCTAAATCGCAAAGAGATCTAAGAAAAGTGATATCTCCAATTTCCATTGAAAGAACAAAGCTTCATGGATCTCAAGATTCTTAGACATGCAGTTTCGTAAGACTGAACTGCATTCTCTGTGATCATTAGCGCACCTTCTTCTACGGTAAGCTTTCTTGTGAGCATGCTTTTGACATAATTATTTAAGAAAGGAATCATTTAGCAAGCATCGGAGAATAGTAATCTAACAAAAATTTCTTTGATCATTTCCTTGCACTTTGCATCCTTTACATCTTTTCTAGACTTCTTGGGTTAGACTGGGTATGGAACATTCGGTTTATAAACTCGATTTGGAATTTCAGCTTTCTGGGAGGTGGAATCGATGGATCCCTTAGTGGATCAAGCGATCTCTATATTTTTGAATTTTTCTCTGTAGGATTGATCGATCCAACATGGGTCGATCAATCGCTTTTTGCGTAACTTTTTCTTTAGTTGGATCGATCGATCTCTTCTTCAACATCATTTTTGGGTTTTACAATTCTGGGTTTTCTACAGATTTATCATATTCTTCGACTAAAACCTCCTCAATATGGTCTTTTCCTTTATTTTCATCGAAAGATTTACCACTTCGCAATGTGATAGCATTCACATTTTCTGGTTTCCTGGGATTTGCATCATATCTCCCTGGAAGAAATCCAGTTGATCTCTTGACAGCTTCAACGATTTGAGCAACTTGAGTATCAAAATGCTTAACATGTGTAGAAAAAGCTTCAAAATTTTGATTCAAATATTTGTACATATTTTCCATTTTGACATTGAGGTTCCTTTCATATTGTTGTTGACCTTCCAAGATCTGTTTGAGCATGGCTTCCATTTTTTTTCTTGTTGAGCTGCGGGTGGAGCTACTTGTTGAAACACAGGTTGAACGGCTTGTTGAAAAGAAAGTTAAGCTGCTTATTGAAAAGCAGGTTGAGCTGCTTGTTGAACAGCAGGTTGAAATGGTTGTTGAAAACCACTTGAGTTAGAACTCTGCACAAACCCTCTATTCTAATTTCCTTGGAAACCAGTTCCTTGACCAAATTGATTCCTAGTATTCTGCACAAAAGTCTTTTGTTGAGTTACGTACACCTAGTCTTGGGGATTCGCCACATTAGTGCTTATCCATGAGAGATTACCCTTGTTCAAACCTGGATTATATCCTTGATTGAACACTTTTTTATCCATACATTCAGAGTCAACCACTGGGTTCTTGGAAAGGAAAGCAATATGTTTCAATCTTCTCTATATCTTCAGCAAAGCTGACATGTTTCCGATTCTTGAGAAGCTGAGCAAGCATTCCTTTTACCTCTGCAAGTTCTGAAGATTCCGAACCAGATAATCTTCCTCTTCTATCATAGTCAGGACAATAATTGTTGTCACTTGCAGCGAGATTGTCAATCAGCTTATATGCTTCATTCACATGTTTAGTCATGAAATCACCATTGCTGGCTGTATCAAGAAAAATCTGATACTTTTGATCGATACCTCTATAGAAGGTGTTGAGGAGATTCAGCTCAGCAAAATCGCGAAGATATTCCTTGAATATGTCCCATGCTTCAAAGAAACACTCTACGGGACCTTGCTGAAACTGAGAAATCTTGCTTCGCAAGTTATTGATCCTTGTAGTTGTGTACAAGTGGCTCAAGAACTTGGATTTGCAATCATCCCAAGTTTCAATGGAGTTGGGTGGTAGAGATTTTAACCACCTTAGAGCTCTGTCTGTAAGCGAATGATTGAAGAGCTTGCATTGAGTGAAATCCCTATAGACTCCATTGTGCTAAACGGTACCATAGATATCCTTGAAGATATCTATGTGATCCATTGGGTGCTCAGTGGGAAAATAATGGAATTGGTTTTTCCTGATCAACTGGACGAGTTGGAAAGGGAAAAGATAAACCTGTCTCTGAGGTTGACGAGGATGAAGAGCGTTCCTATTAGCGAGGAAGGATTTAGGATTGTTAAAGTCTCCAACTAGAACCATGTTTTATTGTTGTTGATTAAAAAATGCTTGAGGATCTCCCAAAACGATGTAATTTTTCCCAATGAGTGGATTTTGATTACCATTACTAGCACTTTGTCCTACTTGTTGCAATTGATTAACGTTTCCTACTTGTTGTCCTTGCGGCACTTGATTACCGTTTCCTCCCGGTTGGTTGACCAACTGTTTTATCTGCTATAATCCTGGTTGAGGATTCTGGACGTTCTGCCCTATAGGAGGATTTTGGTTGTTCAGATCTTCGGGAAAGACCGGATTGTTAAGATTGGCGTAATCTCCCATTGTGTTGGATGAGCTTGTGTCTTCTTGCTTTCCAGTTTAAGCGTTCTAAATTCAAGAGTTATGCGTCATTGGGGCTAAGTAATTCCTTAGATTTATGAGATCGTCGGATCATACACCAGTAAAAACGAATTCAAGAATAAAGAAACGCGATTAGTCCTAAAAAATAAAATATCTTATACTAGACTCTAAATAAAACTTATAAGGCACAATTGGTCCTTGGAAACGGCGCCAAAAATCTGATAGGCTCAGAATTTTAATTCCTAAACTACACTACATGCTTATCCCCTGGTTCTTAAAACGCACCTGGACCGAGGTAAATTGAAAATATTTCATGTGTATGAACCCAATAATCTGTTGAACTATTAAGTTATCTCTGGATTTGAGATTACATTCTCTATACAATTAGCATGTTTTGTTCCTATAAAAGTCACAAGCTATAAAATAAGATCATGACACAAGCTCAGGGCCGACTTTAAAATTGTGGAAGCTTGAGACAAAAAAAAAATTGGGCTGATATTTCATGTATTTGTTATTTGGGCCAATATATATATAAATTGGGGGCCTATAATATCTGAAAAGCTATATAAAATAAATAAAACGCTTGGGGGCAAAGACAAATGCTTCACTGGGTTTTGCCCAAGGCCGGTCCTGCACAGTCTTTCTTGTTATAATTCATATCAAGATGCTCTGTTCAGATGAAACCGTCTCAAAATTAAAAGAAAGTGTTAGTACAATAGGGGTGGGAATTTCGGTTTACGGTTCGTTTTTTTCTCTATTTTTTGGTTTTTTATAAATACTAAACTATTTAAAATACAATTTGGTTTCGGTTCGGTTACAGTTTGGTTCGATTTCGATTTTCTACTTTGGTTTCGATATGTGTTTTCTTTTAAAAGTCACTAAAATATGCATAATACATATTAATTCGACAAGAGGGAGTTCCTAGAAACAACTGAAGATCTCAAATGTTTTTTCTTTGATATGTAGTTTTTAATTAATATTTATTTATTATTCAGTATAATAATTGGATTCTTTGATTATTTTAATTTATATGATTGGTTTTATAATAATTTGATGTTGGATCAAATGGTATTATTTTATGGAAAATTTATTTATTGCTTTATCGTATTTATTATTAATATTTTATTTGTACATCAAAATAACAAAAAAAATCTTATAACTATTATTGACTTATTATAAACGTAATTATCAAAGACACAATTTCAAATATTATTCGAGTTATTAATTTAGTTGTGTTTAATATTTATATAGTAAGTATTGTGATATTACCCATATATATTTTTTTACATTCGATGATTGGTATGAAATAGTATATATTTGAAAAACCATATATATAATTGTTCCACAGCTTTTGGAAAAGTTGATTTTTTCGTTAAGTTCAATGAATTAGAATATTAGTAATTTTAAGTTTTATATATTCGTTATCGAACAAATTTATATGAATTTTTCGTGGTATACTCAATCATCTTATTATATAAACCGAAACGCGTTTAACGTGGGCGCGACACGTAAGCAAAATTATAATATATAAGATCATGACATGTGTCACTGTTAATTAAGATTATGACATGTGTCAACGTAGTAAGTTAAACTAATGGAAATTTTCTTATTATTGGTTTATTACTCTTTTTTACATAATATAATAATGAAAAGAAAATATTTATTGCTCTTTTAAATGAAAACTACATAACAACAAAAGAAAAATATAAAATTAAAATAACAAAAATATATAACATATACAAGATTAGTAGTATAAATTTGAAGAGCAAAAAAATATATAAAACTGCAACATATGCTTATATTAGTCTTAATAATTTTGTAAAATGAAACTAGAGATCAAAATAACTAATAATAATTATATTTTAATTTTAATGTCAATTAAATATATAATAACATGAGTTATCATATTTAAATCTAAATAATTTACTTATACCCGCGTATCACGCGGGACCTAATCTAGTTTTATATAAAGTTAAATGATTTTAGATTAAATATAGTTGTTGTTTTTGCGTATCTTTTGGAATGGTTCTATTCGTTTAGCTTTAGGGTTTTGTTCTTTCTTCCTTTGTTGTTTCAAGTCTGCTCATTTAATTTACCTAGATCTGCTTAACTTTCGCTAGTATTGTTCTTGTTGGCTAATTAAAGTCTTAAGTTAATTGTTTGTTGGGCCTGGGCTTAGCAGCCCTGAAAAGCCCAAGCCGAATTGGGCCCAACCATA
>OVBE01016454.1:0-10941 GCA_900406425.1 Iberis pinnata | reverse complement strand
CTCTACCTGTTTCAGTTGGTTTTGGCATACTTTTAAAGTATTTAAGACTACTTCCATTGCGTAAAAGCAATTCGTGAATCTCTATTAGAGCATAATTCCCTTTTTTCCTCATCGGTCAATTTAAGATCTTGTAAAAAAAATTAGAATGTCATAATAAAACAAAAAAAACCAACCGAATTCAACTTACTTTGGTTTTTCCATTCCTTTTGCTTCCGATGCTCAATGTCTTCAGTTCAATATTCCCATGTTCTTTTCCAGACTTCCTCAAGTTTTAATATGAAGCATAAAAAAGAATCATAGCAAAAAGATTTCTTAGCATATCACCAAAACACCAAAAACTCGCTGAGATAATACTATCAGTATAACCCTGGTCGTCATCAAGGATTCCACATGCACAACATGCTTTTTTGAAAGTAGGATACATTTTTTAATTATAAGTTCTCAACTCTTCGAAGCTTCGTGGACCTCTCACTATGTTCAATAGTATTCTCAATTAATAAGCTTATTCCAAAATACATTCACCATAGTTTATCCTTCCTATTGCAAATCCTCTCTTCCTTTATTTGAATATTTTATTTTTTATGTCCCATATAAATTTCATTGGTATTTCAACATATGTAAGAGTTCTAGCAAGCGTATTTACCTTGTTCAGTTCAAACCATGTCAGAAACATAGATGTTTCTACTGATTTCCTTTTTAGAATAGTCTGAACTTCATCATCATCTTAAAAAAAATAAGTTGCTTCCCTGATAGATGAAAAGATAATTTCTCGACTGGAGTGGTTCGAAAATGAATTGGAAATTTGAACAATCTCCTTGCAGCTTCTGTAGCTGAAACATATATGAGAGTAAAATTAAAAATTATATGCAACCATTAAGTAATATAAATAATTAATTTTAGAAACGCATCAATACTATAAATTACACGTACCTGCAATCAAAATATTATTTGATTTCATTCCGAGGTTGATCTTTGATATTACCATTTAGACATCTCTTTCGTGTTTCAGACGAATTTTCACCTCGCTCTACAACAAAAGTCCCTTTGTCTGATCCTTTGTTAATATACTTGAATAAATACTTTATTGAACCAAATTGATTGCACCATTCAACATTAATATGAGCTCTATAACGGAGTGATAATTCCTTGTTGTAAGGAACTACGTATTTGTTTTCTAGCCTAATCCCATTATTTTTCACGTAGTCACTTGTTTCTCGACGTCTATAAATAGGAAACCCATCCTTATCAACCGTTGTAGTATCATTATATGGTTTCAGAAAAAATTTAGAACACTTCCCATCTTCCATACATGTATGTGTAGGATTAGCTGCACCACATGGACCATGTATCATACAGTTTTTGACAACATCGTATAGCTCAGGGTCCGTATCTTTATTAGAAATTTCATCACATATAATCTTGTCGATTTCATCTCATGTTGAAAATCTAGAGCTTAGATCCATAAATAAAAAGATATGAGCATGTGGAAGACCTCGTTTCTGGAACTCAATAGTGTACATAGCTGAAATATATAAAAATTATATCAAATCGTAATTAATAGATAAAATCGCATAAACCAAAATCGTTTTTAATATGAATTCTGACCAGATGAAGTATTTAGAAAGTGTTCCTTCTTGGTCAAGTCTTTAATTAGTGAGTCGATTTTCATCTTGAAAATTCGACATATGATATCTGTTCTATCTTCACAATATAATTTCCTTTTCTCAACATATCTTGATATCTCTGGCCATTTTGGATTACATGTAAATGTGATAAATAAATATGGAAATTCGAAATACTTACATGTAGCCATGGCATGTCAATATCTTTGCTGCATATATCTAGGACCACCAACAAAACTTGATGGTATTGGCATTCTTGTTCCTTGTTCACTCATATCAACACCACGAGATTCAAAATTTTCTTTTATCGAGTCATAGTTTTCTGCTCTTAAACTCGACTAATTTTATTTAATATATGACAATCTGCTAGCCTCAATAGTCGTATAAGCATATACCAAAAATTTTTGAAACAATCTTTTCGATTTTATAAGATTGTGACATTCACCACGTCTCTCTTGAATCCTAAAAGCAAAAAAATTTCTCAAAACTATTGTCTTTAATTTTCTACTAGAGCTTTTCAGGTTAAATCCTTTTTCTATACGAAGTTGGAATCCATCCTCTCCCTAAGAAAAAGTAAAGGATATTGAAGAGCTAAATAAGAGACACGTTTATCCTTTTCAAAGTTCCCGATTTTTCCTCTAAAATAATGTCACGTTTAGGCATGTCTGGAACAAAATCACCTGGGATCAAAGCTGCAACTTTATCAGCCGTAGGGATGCTATAAGTTCTAGCTTCTTTACCTCTTCTATCACAAACAATTCTCATATGAAACCTCTCACCCCAATTATCGTCTCTNTTTTTTTACTGAAATTTATAAAGTAAAACAAACTAATAGTTTAATACATATGGAATAAAAGTAACCAAAATATATAAAGACATATAAAATATATATAACCTGATTTGCAACTTTGTTTCCTGTATCAACAATATAGAGATGTGAAAACTTCGGATAATTTTCTTCTTCCGGAGTTAGGCCACCCATTAGATGATAGTTTGTTCCATGTAATTGAAACATTTGTGGTCCACGTTCTCTAAGTCTAGTCCTATCAACTCTTCCACCGAGAGAAGTGAATGCAAAAATCATAGTAAATACGTATATGATCTCGGAAATGTCTGATCAAACGGTCGTTATTAGTTAATAATCCTTGTAGAACTTGAGGAACATCTTTCAAATAGGGTAATTTCACATTTCCTTGCAAACAACATAAAGTGAACGTAGGTTTCTTTGCATTTCGTCTCTTGTTGACACGCTCATCATACCAAAATATTGCTCCGCAATAAGAACATTCGAAATTAGCATCACCGTGATCTAAATACCCTAGAAACAAAAAAGACCAACTCAAATATATATAAGCTGAAAAAGTATATTTAAAATAATTAAATATTATAAATAATTAAAATAAATATATAAACTTTAAATGTTTTTTTCCAATATAATTTCTTCCATTAAGTTGCACACTTTCCGTATCGTTTGATACTGTTTCACTTTCATCAGACGAATCGTATGACCAAGTATCATCATCCGAGCTACAAGCTATAAACAAATATCGATTAGAATTTGGTGCGTATAAAACAAAATTATTAAGCATATACGATGAAAAAATTGTATTCATAGATAGTTTTGGAGAATTACCTTAAGTATTAGACACAAAATCATTCGAATTTGATTGTATAGATGATCCACTAAGGTTAATAGATTGTTGGCTTTGCTGAAATAATCGACTTTGTGTTTGTCCTATAAAAAAACAGAACAATTACAAAATATTATAACCAATGTTTTATAAATTATAAAAGCCCAAACCTAAGAAACCCGAAGATGATGTAGCCTTTGTATTTCTAATGTCATGAAATGCTCTTGAAAGTTGTTGAACATTGGACACGATAGATTGTTGACTTTGCTTTATAATTTGACTTTGAGTTTGTCCTGTCAAAATCCGTAAACAATCACAATATGTTACAACGAACGTCTTCTAAATTATACTGGCCCAAAACTAAGACACCCAAATGGATGATTTTGACTGAAACACGCCATGAAATTTTGAATGGCTTAACGACTTTAACAAATGAAAAACCGGAAACTTTGGCAAAAGTTTTATCTATACTCGCAAAACCTTTACGTTTGTTCCTTAAAGAAGCCAATACAATTTGTGAATGATTATTTGATATCCTTCGATGTGTATATATATTAGTGGAAAATGAAATTTTATTATTATTTTATTAAAAGGTATTTAAGTATTCAAATCATAGTTAATAATATAATATCTTTTAGTTTGATACTATAAAAACCATTTTTTAAATATCTAGAAGATTTGGTTAGATGATACAAAAACTTCTGAAGATTTAATTGATGTAACGAATTAACTAATTATACATGTAGATCACCGACTAAATATGTAACTATTAATTTTGTAAGATTTATTTAGGTAACTAAATTCCATTACAATATTATTCAAAATACATTTATCTTAGGTAAACCTAAATATTTCGAACTGCTAATATTTAATGTAATTAGTTAACGATATCAACTAAAAGATTGCATATTATTAAATATGCCAATTAGTTAGGTAACAAAATTAAATTTAACAATAAGAAAAAATATTTTATACACATAACAAAATAACTAGTTGTTTACATTTCCTTAAAAAGTGTAACAATAATAACTACATTCACCACAAAATCTTCGTGTAACCAAAAAATCTATCACAATTTATGGAATGTTTGGTGTATATTCCAAAAGCATTTCCAAAATATGTTGAACTGCTTATATTATATATAATTAGTTAATGATATCAACTAAAGATGGCATATTATTAAATATGCCAATTAGTTAGGTATCAATATTAAATGGTACAATTATAAAAAATATTCTATACATATAATAAAATAACTAATTGTAAAATTTCCTTATTAATTTTGGAATTATAACGAGCTAGAAAATTAAATATTCTTCCTAAAAAATCTTTTTGCAATTTATGGTTTTTATGTATATTCGAAAAATATGTAATAATTAATTTTTTTTAATAATATGAAGCTGTATAATCATATTTGAATGCGTTCATTCCAAGCCAATATGAAGGTGCATACTTCTAAATGGTTTTTTACCATTTTATGAATGAAACAATAAATAGTAAGTAAAATATCATAATTTATTCGTTTAATAAAATATATAGATAGAGCAAAAATTTGATTCCAAAGAAAACATAAATCAAATTCAAATAAATAAAGCACACATTAATTAAAAAATCAAAGTTGATCTTCAATTGATTTTAGGAACATCCATCTTGTCGTAATTATTAGTAGGAAGAACTATCTTTCGAAGTAAATCTTCAGCAGCTTCTTTTTTTTTCTTGGTGATCCAATTCCTTGCTTATGTCAAAATCATCAAAACCGATCATATGATGAAGCAAAGAAATCTTCCCATCCTTTTTGGCGATTTTGAGCTCAAGTTCCCTAGTTATTTCATAAGCTTCCATATATTGCTTCATTTGATAAACTATACCTTTGTAATATGCATCTTTTTCTTTCTTTGCACGCTTAACAACTATCTCCACTTTAGATAGAAGCTCTAGTTGATCGGTTGTGACAATGAATTTTTTTTGCCTTCATTATTTAATTTAAAACGATATAAGTTAAATATACTTTTCCTTTAGATATAAAAATGAAAAAATTAGGCATTATAATATTATAACATCGAATAATGTGAAAGACTTTCCATTAAAATGACATCAAATAGGGCCGGATCATTGCTCTATACACCATTAAAGTACTATCTTTACAATTTAAATAAGAAAATAATTAACATAAAACAATTATACATTTGCTTCTTCGATGATGATGCCTTTGCCTTTGTTTTTCATTGGTGTTTCCATCATCCAAAAATAGATACATATTAAATAAATATTAGAAAACAAAAAACATATGTTACATATAATACTAATTACATTTAAAAACGGAAACATGGATTAAAATATTCACCTTTGGTTCTTCATTGATAATCTATTTTGCCTTATTAGTCAATGGTGAAAAAAAGTCCTTTGTAATCAACTATTCAAAAATAAATTGAGTTATTATGAGATATAACTATAATCGTAAATAAATTCAGAAATTTATACAGAATGAAAACAAACTTTTAAGCAATATCAAAATGCAATAACTAAAATAAGAACACTCGCCGAAAATTGTAGAACAACAAAAAAGCAATTGGATTATAGTGTATTAATATAATTGTTTTGAGTATACCCTATATATATATAGTAAAATGTTATATAAACTTCGATTACGGTTTTTTTATTTTCTTGTTAAGAAAATAGCATATTTTAAAAATATTCCTTAACTCATCCGATGATTAAATTTCCAACTCTTATCTTAGGTAACAATAATATATGCAATATTAAAAAATACAAAATGCACATTTAAAGAATCGAACCCACGAACATTAACTTAATTTAAAAAAAAAAAATCGGGCCGATTCAATCGGACATTAAGGTCTGCATGTTGTGATGTGGATAGTTCGGATTTTTGGAATTTAAACTTTCAATTTAGAGATTCGAACCAATGACCTTTAAGTCAAAACTTAAATTTTGGTCTGTTTTGTCCCTCCCGTTTTTATTTTTGTTCTTTAAAATCTTTTATCCCAATGGCAATTTTTGTAAATATCATACTTATTTTGACTTCTTATTTAATTGTAAAGATAAGAGAATTTTAGTCCTACGTGGCAGCTCCACAATTTTTTGAGATTTTTTTATTTTATTTTAAAGTATATTTTGATGCATTTATTGTAATTTTTTTTTCTTTTTAAAATTGGTATATTTTTTAATGGTACTCATCTCGAATAAGTAAATTTAGATATTTACTTATATTATACATATATTTGTTAATATTCATTACTTTTTATTTTTTCATTTTTTATTGAAAATAAAAACTAATAGTTTTATAATGTGAAATTAATTATAAATATCTTTCTACATATGTCATGATTTACCTTTTAATAATTCATACATAATATATTTTCTTTGTAAAAATCACATCAAATAAAAAATGAGTAGTAGACTAATTACATATATAAATATACTCAAAATTAATTATACTGAAAATTTTTTATTTATAAACATCTTTAAAATTTTATTTTGGTTAATTCAATTTTTCTGGGAGAAAGTTCAAACAGAGAATGTTGGCAACTCTGAAGTCGCTATCAAACTTGGAGAGTTCGGAAACAGAGACATCAAAAATATTAAAAATTTGGTCGAGACTCATCAAGATGATGAAAGTTTACGAGCCATTGCATAAAACAAGGATGGAGAAAATGATCGAGCTGAGATCGAAGAAAAAAAATAATGAGAATGATGAGCTAATTCAACCGAATTTGCGAAGGTCCACGAGACTTAGGTCTGAGCCAAGTTACTTGTGTGATTATATCACATGCGAAGAAGATTTTCAGTCTCATGGTGTCAATCGACGAAGAACTAAATAATCAAAGGTGTGGTAGAAGCCTGTAAATACGAGCTCTTGTCTATAGAAAAGAACAAAATGTGGAAATTAGACGATCTTCCTACTGGAGTTAAGCCAATTGGCTTGAAATGGGTGTTTAAAGTAAAAAAGAAATTATGATGGGAGTATCGACAAATAAAAAGCACGATTGGTTGCAAAAGGGTATGTTCAGAAGCAAGACAATGACTACGATGAAGTATTTTCACATGTGGCTCGTATTGAGACAATTTGGTTCATCATTAGTCATTCAACTTCATACGATTGGGAAATACATCACTTGGACGTTAAAACGGATTTTTTACATGGAGAACTAGAGGAGGAATTGTAGGTTACCCAACCAGAGGGTTTTGAGTGAACATGGGAAGTGAAAATAAGATCTATAAGCTTAAAATAAGCACCAAGGTGTTGGAATGCTAAACTGAACATGACTCTCAAGGATATGAAGTTTCGAAGATGTTCTAAAGAGTCGTCACTATATCTAAAATGAGAGAAAGAAGATTTATTTTCGTGGTTGAGTATGTGGATGGCTTCCTTGTTAGTGGTTCATCTTTGGCATCAATACTTGATTTCAAGGCTAATATGGCAACCAAATTTGAAATGAGGAAGCTCATATTATTCACATACTATCTCGGAATTTAAGTACATCAACTCAAGGAGGGTATTATTCTAAAAAAGAGAGATATGAACTAAAGATATTGGGAGAAACTAAGATAGAGAGATGAAATCACATTCATGTCCCGATGGACATGAATCTAAAGTTGTCCAAGTTACGTGAAGAGAAGGGTATTGAAGAAAATGAGTATCGTAGAAGCATAGTATGTCTTTGATACTTGCTACATACTCGTCCATATTTGTCTTATAGTGTTGGGGTTCTTAGCCGATACATGCAATAGCCGAGACTTGTCGGGATATAGCAATGGCTCTCACAATGTTGATGTTTATGATGGAAAAAGCACAACATCACACATATTCTATCTAGATGGAAGCCCAATCACATGGTGTTTATAAAAACAAGAAACTATAGCATTTCCTTCATGTGAAGGTGAGTTCATGGCTGCTACAGAAGCTGCCAAGCAAGATATATGGCTTTACGAGCTTCTCGCTGAGGGAGCAGGAAAACTGTGTGAAAGGGTGACCACTCAGATAGAAAAAAAATTAGCCATTTCCCTTAAGAAGAATCATGTGTTTCATGGACGTAGCAAACACATACACATCATATACCACTACATACGCGAATGTGTTGAAAACGAAAAGGTAGATGTCGAACATATTCCACGCAACGAATAGAAGGAAAACATGTTGACTAAAGCTCTTGGGAAGATCAAGCTCTAGGCGATAAGAAGTCTTATTGGAGTTCAAGATGTGAGTGAAGATAATTTCAAGCTAAAGGGGAAAAATGTTGTTGTAAGCTTGAAATTACTTGAGAACTAAGTTAATCATTTTTTGGGAGTTTTCTTTTTCTTTAGGAGTTATCTAATTTATGGTTTTGGATTTATGTTTCACTATATAAAACGGTGCTAACATGTAGCACAACTTATGAGTTTTGTGACTTAAGGTTTTGAGTTATTTTTCTTTAATAAATAATAGAGGTATTCTTGTTAAACCCTAGTGCTAAGAATCAATTTCTACACAACTCTCAACTTTAACTTCTTATATAGGCTAAGCAACTTTTTAAACCTTATATGATTACAAACCATATTTCCCTATTCGTAATTCCGTTTTCTATTTGTGTTTTTAGATAACTTCATTTTCTTCTAATTTTCTATACTCTTCTCTTTCTAGAATACTTGCTCCTCAATTTTAGGAATTATCCAACAATAATAACATAGTTAGGTATGCATAAGATTACATAATTTTAAACTGATGATAAGACCTAGCCTATATTTTTTCTTGTATAGTTTTACATATAAAGTCTTATCAAAATTAATACCTCATAATTTATCAAATTTTATTAACTTTTACACAAATTCAACAAGGGAGTGGAATTTGTTTTATTAATGTTTTGTGTTGGTTGGTACAAAAAAAAATGTGTTTTGTTTGTTAATTTGCATGGTATCTTATTATATAAAGCAAAATGCGTTTAACATGAGCACCACACATACAAATTTTTTTATTATGAGATCATGATATATGTATCATTTTTAATTTAGATTATGAGATTTGTCAACGTATTATGTTAAAATAAATAATTATTTTATTGTTACTTTATTACTTTTAAAAAGAAAAAGAATAAGAAAGGGAACAAATATTGCTCTTTTAAATATAAATATATAATAACAAAAAATATTAATTATATAATTCAAACATAAATTATAAAATTTCAAATAAAAATATACAATATATAGAAAATTAATAGTATAAAATTTTAAAAAGAAAATATGTATTTCTTTTTAAATGGAAACTACATAAAACCAACTATACATGTTAATAACATGGAAACTATATATATATATATATATATGCGTTTTTGAAATCTCTAAATAATTATTTGTTATAATTTTGGATAATATAATTTAACTATGGATATTAAAAATTATGATTTACAAAAAATTTAGTAATAACTAATCTTAAATTTTAATGTCAACTAAAATTTATAATTACACGTATTATCATTTTAAAATATGGAAAATGTAATAAAAAAAAACTTGAACTTCCGAAACAAAGACATTTAAAATCGAAAATTTTAAATGAGCCATAAAACTATTAAACTTTTAAAATAAAATCAGAAAAACCCAAACTTTCATTGACTAAGCCAATTTAAACCTATTGTTCATCAACAGTTAAAGTTTATTTAGCGCCCTTAAAACTTAAAAAAACCCAATTCTAATTCTAAATTTCTTATTCTTCCTAATTAAGAGTCCATACTATCTATCATCAAGTTTTGAGTTGCTGATGAATCCTCTGTATTTCAATTGAAGCTAATGATGAGTTGATTCCTTCGGGTAATTCCAGTGAATTCAAATTCCCTGGAACTGAAGTGTCTTCTTGGAACTGAAGTACCATCCATTATGTTCATAAATTATACCTCTAATCCTTTCATCTTCCGCATGAGACATCGTCTCCTCAACTAAATTGTTTGCTTCTTCAATGGTCTTCTCTTGTAGAATTGAGTATCAAAATAAACTTGTTTATTGAAATAGCCGAACCCTCCTTGTATAGAGGTGAAAGTACAAAATCTAAATCTTATGAAATTTATAAAATACGAATAAATCTAGGATAAGAAAATCAAAATATAAAGATACAGCATAATTCATATTTATCCTTAATACTCCCCCTCAAGTTGGAGCGTGGAGATTACGAACACCCAGCTTGGAGAGAATAGCTTCAAAATAATCACGGCCGAGAGACTTGGTAAGGATGTCGGCGAATTTCAGCTGAAGGCCTAGGTGGATGATGATGACATGCAGAACCATAGACGACCTAGAAGGCCTGAAGTTAGGTTGGGCCGATCTGGCGAGCTGGGCTTTCCAGCTCGAGGTCCATTAGGTCAAAAACATGTAATTAGGGTTTTATGCATATATTCTTAGTATAAATACCCATGTAATTACTCTAAAACATATATGAAATTCTTTTTAAGATTACTCTAGCATTTTACCCACAAGATCAGAGTTTAACCTAATTGTTAAACATTGATTCAACAGTTGGCGCCGACTGTGGGGACCTAGCTAGACGATCTTATAATCTCTTTTTGCATGAATAATCAATTGATGTAATGACCACGAGACCAATTGAGAAAGCACAAGACGGATCTACCGCCGATGCGGGAAACAGAGATGATCGAATCGAGATAACGGGATAAGATCATGAAGATGATGCCCCCGAAATCACCATG
>OVBE01016453.1:0-10942 GCA_900406425.1 Iberis pinnata | reverse complement strand
ATGGCAATGGGCGTCCACTACGTAAAGTTGTCCATCTCGTTAATTATCAATTGTCCACCACGACAATTGTCCACGAACTCATTTTTTAGGCGAAAATTTATTCTTGGGATTGGGCAACTGCTTAACCATGATTACTTATCAATGGTTTTGGCCAACTGTTACAAAACTCATACCATTGGTATTTTTCATCTACCAAAACACCAGTTACATTTTAGGGAATCATTTTCATCTACCATTATGATGTTGATGTCCATTAAATACTCTTTAAATAGTCCATTTAGTTTATTGATGAAAAAGCTACTAAAATTGATTCATAAAATGAGAAAAATTTAAGTAAAAATTAAATGCTCTTACCTTCTTCTACAAATCTTCGCCGGAGCAAACTCACCACCAAACCACCATTAATGACAACCAAACACCAATTACTCCTTCTTTAATCTTTTATTAAATTATTTTTAATCAAAAAATTCAATACATCTTCTCACCATTAAGTGTAATTAATGCACATCTACATCTCACTTCTCCCGCCCAAAAAACTTTCGGAGCTTAGATAAGGGCAGTGAGGTCATTTTGTTGATACCATTTGTGTCATCATTATGGTATTAATGACAAACAATCAACAATATGGTACTTCCTAAATAAGCTTAGCAACAATATGGTAGATACCATAAAAATCCCTTCTTTTAATATATATATATATATATATATAAATATAAAGATAGTTTTTGCTCACTTAAGTCACCTCGTAATGTATATAGATTTTAAATTTTAATCTATAAAATTTAGTGTATTAAATTCTAAGTAACCTATTAACTACACATTACATATTTATATAAATAAGTAGTTATGCAAAAAATATAAAAAATTATGTATTCTTTTCTACTATATCACAATCTTAAACAAACATACGGGTAAACTATATTCATTATTGACAAAAAATATATATTCATTAAAAATAAATCATATTAATTACAAGATTAATTTCTTGGGACATTCTCAAAAATACCACAAAAAGTTAAGTATATTCCAAAAATACCACACATTCCCAAAAGTTCCAAAAATACCACATTTTTTCCAAAAATACCACACAAATGTTTTTGTTCCAAAAATACCACAAAATTTAAAATAGCTTTAAAACTTCAAATTTAAATCCAAAAACCCCCAAAACCAAACCCTACCCCTTCAAAACTAAAGCCTAAATTCTATTTAGTGAACCCAAACCCAAAATTTTAAATTTTAAACTCTTAAAATTCACTTTTTATGTTTGTGATATTTTTGGAATATTTGAGAGTGTGTGGTNAAAAATACCACAAAATTTAAAATAGCTTTAAAACTTCAAATTTAAATCCAAAAACCCCCAAAACCAAACCCTACCCCTTCAAAACTAAAGCCTAAATTCTATTTAGTGAACCCAAACCCAAAATTTTAAATTTTAAACTCTTAAAATTCACTTTTTATGTTTGTGATATTTTTGGAATATTTGAGAGTGTGTGGTACTTTTGGAACTTTTGGGAGTGTGTGGTATTTTTGGAATTTGAACTTCTTTTGATGGTGTTTCAAGGAATTACTCTAATTTCTTTTTTTAATAAATTTAGGGTTTTAAACAAAATTAGCTATAATTTATAAACCAAAATTTACCAATGTATTGAGTATTATAGTATAAATTAAAAAAATTATAAACTAAAACTCAACCTAACTAACATACTTAGTATTCAACAATAACAAAATAAAGAATATAAACCTCAAAACTTTGTAAGTTTGTAACACATGGTGAATTCATTTGTTAGGTTTGTATAATTATTTTTTTTATTTTCATTTTATTTGATTTGAGAATATATTTGAACCAATCACCAATTCAGTAGAGGGTAGCCAACGAGATTTTCACTAATTTACTTTGTTGAATAGAATATTTTAGTGTGCTACCAAATCATATCAATTGTTTTTGATTGGTGTGACTATGGTAGAATTGAAATACAACTATTTACACAATATGTCAGAATCCATATTTTTGTAATCTTTTATCGTGGTTAAACAAAATTAGTTGTATTGAATTTTTTAATAAATCATGTTAATCATGATTGTATCTAAATAAATAAAACAAGAAAGTACAAGACAATATCAACTAATTAGTTTCAAGATTTTTGGGTATAATCTAAAAGATACAATAAAAAAAGTAGAAGATAAACCATTACTGTTAATGATTATTAGTTTTTTATAAAATTGTGTCTGAATTTTCATCAAAATATTATAATTATATTGAGTTAAATTATTTTGTAGCTACAAAACTAAATTAATGTTAAAATTAATTATATTATTTGTTCAAGTTTTTCCCTATGATATTTTTTATCCGATCATTTATAGTGATCTAAAATTCTACTTATGTATATATATGTGCAAAACAATATGTACTTTCATTATACTAGATTGTTACGTAATGCATCTCTGTAATTATATATTTTTTTCTTTCATTTGATAAAACGTTGTACCTATAATTAAAAGTGGTGGTTTAAGATACATAATACATTTTGGACCAAAAGTTGGATCTAAGCTCTCTATTCCTTTTCAGACCCATGAACTTCCGACAAGCAAACTCTCTCGCTTTCCGGTGACGTCATATCCCGGTAAGCGTGGAAAACTTGTTCCTTTAAAAGTCACAACGAAGACTTTGGAATGTGACAATGAAGAAAATTATCGCAAGTTCAGTAAGTTGGCTCCTTCGGAATGGGGTCATCAATTCCTCTCTGCTCATGTTGATTTCTCAGTAAGTTGCTCTCTATCTCTCGCCATGCTTGTACTTCTTTTTCTTTATCTTGTTTACAGTAAACTTGTTAATTTATAAGGAAATGGAATCGCTTGAGACAGAGATAGAGGCACTAAAGCCCAAAGTTTGGGACATGTTCATGTCTAATTCCAAAGGAATTAAGGAGAAAATCCTTTTTATATATTTGCTGGTATCACTTGGTCTCGCTTGGCATTTTGAGGATGCAATCGAGGAGACTCTAAATGACGGTTTCCAAAAGATAGAGGAGATAATGGTTGTAGAAGATGACTTGTTCACTGTTTCAATCATTTTTTATGTTTTCAGGACATATGGTCACAATATTTCTTCCGGTAAGTATTCTCTACCCAAATTTTTATTTTAATTAAGGATAAATCGCATTAAAAATATTCAAAATGGCTGACACTAACACTTTAAACCTTCAAAGTTTTTCACTGTCACTTTAAACATCCAAAATGACTGTTTTACAAACTTAAACTTTCAATGTGGCTGCGTGTTTAGGCGCCGCAATTTTTTTAACTGAAAACTTAACACCGTTAAAAAAAATTCATTTTTAAATAGTTTTGTTTTTTTAATTATAAAAAATTCAGAAAAACTTTAAAAAATTCCAAAAAATCAGAAAAAAAATTCAGAAATTATTATAAAATTCAAAATTTCTATAAAAAGTAAATTAATTGATCAATTTAATTATAAGACTAAAAAATTATAAAAACTATAAATGTGTTAAAAATTAACACTTTAAATTTTTTAATAATCGATAATAATTGTGTTTAAATTATAAATGTATTAAAATTATAAAAATTAATTATAAAAAATTATAAATGTGTTAAAATTATAAAAATCTTCTAAAAATTCATTTATACTGTAGAAAATTCAATAAATTATGTTAAAACAGAAAAATAAATTTATATTTTATATAATACATCCAAAACTTAATTCAATAACACCTTATAAGAGTGTCAATATTATAGATAATGACTCAAAATTTGGATTTTCTATATTTTTAATGTTTTCATAAAATCTAAGTCTGAATCATGTTTAAAGAAGTTAAGAAAATCTATAATTTGTATTTTTTAAGATAATTATAAGTCAAAAATATAAGCGTATTATAAGTTAAAAATATGTCATATTAGAACTAAAACTCAAAAAGTGTAGTTCTGAGACTCTTTTTAAACACGTAGAAGGATAAAAATTGCATATATTAGACTTAAAACTTCAATATAAGCAACCACGTAGACTTAACTAACTATTAAACCTACATAGACTTATTTGTGGTCATTATATATTTTGTCACTGGAATATTACAAAATTAGTGCTCTCTTTTGACAATATATTTATAATTTATACATTTAACACATTTAAAATTTTAACAAAATTTGCGGTGTTAAGTTTTGATTATTAACATTTTAAAGTGTTATTTTAACACATTTTATAGTTTTTATAATATTTTTGATAATTTTATAATATTTTTAGTTTTGTTAATTAAACTAATCAAATATTTTATTTTTATAGGAATTTTGAATTTTTATAATAATTTGCTGATTTTTTGGAATTTTTTAAAGTTTTTCTGAATTTTTTTATAATTTAAAAAAACAAAAATATGAAAAATGATTTTTTTTTTAACGGTGTTAAGTTTTCCGTTAAAAATTTGCGGCGCGTAAACACGCAGCCACATTGAAGGTTTAAGTTGCAAAATAGTCACTTTCGATGTTTAAAGTGATAGTGAAAAACTTTGAAGGTTTAAAGTGTCAGTGGCAGCCACTTTGAATGTTTTTTATGCGATTTTCCCTTTTAATTAATCTGCCTTATATCACTCACAACTAGTAAATAATGGTCATGTTACATCTGCTGCATTATTACTATACCAAAAATCAAATTTGACCATTCGTGTAACGAGTATATTTTTCCATTAATAAGATTTAAATTACTAGACCGATCCGTTGTGATCCAAAGATTAATATGACAAAAAGAAAAACCAGTAGACGATGAGTGTAAATGTTCAAATTCAAGTAACTATTGAAGATATGTTCTTTTTACAAATAAATAAATATATATATATATATATATATATATATACTGATATACATCATTTTAATTGAATATATTTCAAAAATAAAGAATAAGTCCAACAACAGATAAGATCAATAAAATGAGGTTTTGATAAATAACAAAGTCACTAGTTGATACCCCCACACTATGCACAAGATTAATTTTCATTTTATAAGTCTAATTATACATATAATATATAAAGTTATATAAGATGTATATTTAATTATACATACAATACTTATTAGGTAAAAATTCAAGATATTAAATGTTGAAATAAAATTATATCATAGTAATTATATATTTTTGTAATATATAGTATTTAATATATTATTTTTCAAAATATAATTAAATTTAAAAATAAATAGTGTATATAAAGTATCCATTTAAATACTTTATGTTTTCTATATTTATTCTAGTATATACACATATATTATTTATTTTATAGTATATATATATAATACATATATTTGATTTTTCAAAATAATTATAAGTTAATTGGTGATAAAAAAATATATATATATATCTGTATATTATATTTTCTTTTTAGAAAAACTATTCATTTTGAAAAATAGTTTATGAAGATTTTTTATTTATTTATATTATTAGATATATGATTGGTTACGTAGATAATAGTAAGAGATATTTTAAATTGTGTTTGGCAACAAAGATAGTATATTTATATTTTTGTCCTTTTTATCCTTAATGAAATTTTATTGCTTATTCATTTAACTAATGGAAAATAATGCGATTTTCAACAAATAAAAAGTTGAGTTTTTAAAAAATTTCCCTTTTAATATATAGGAGATATGAAAGAAAAAAAAATAACATATGAATTAACAAAAAGTTGTTCATTTTGGTTAATAGATGTCTTTAAAATATTCAAAGGGGACAATGAACAATTTAAGGAATGCCTTTCCGGAGATGCTAAAGGCTTATTGAGCTTGTATGAGGCAGCTAACATGAGAACAACAGCAGATCATATACTAGATGAAGCCCTAAGCTTCACATTGTGTTACTTGGAGCCATTAGCTTCAAGTGGCATATGCAAACCCAATCTCTCAAGGCTTATACGCAATGCGTTAGAACTACCACAACATAAGAACATGGATATAGTCGTTGCAAAGGAATATATCCTATTCTACGAACAAGAAGAAGATTGTGACAAAACGATAGTAAAGTTTGCCAAGCTTAACTTAAAATTCCTACACCTACTTTATCTTCAAGAACTCAAAATCATATCAAAGTAACTAATTTATTAATCTCCCCAAATTAAAGATCATAATAATTACTAATATTTGATATATCAACATGCATCTTTCAGCTTGACATTGATTATATTATGACATTTACATGCAAGATGGTACAAGGAACAAGACTTAGAATCTAAGTTGCCACCTTACTACAGAGACAGAATAGTGGAATGCCACCTCGGTACGCTAGCATTCATGGATGCAAAATACTCAAGATTGAGGATTTTTATGAGTAAGGTGTACAAGATGCAAATAATACTAGATGATACCTGTGATAGATATGCCTCTCTACGCGAGGTTGAAATCCTCGCCAATTGCATTGAAAGGTGCGCTACGTATATCCTTTTTCTTGTTAACATGCATATTTCTATTTAGTTACGTCAAGGCGTTTTTCCTCAAACAAATATTTACAATATAGTGGGGATGATCAATAACTATTTTACCGTTCAAAAGGATAAAGTAGAGATTTCTTTAAACCTACTAATTTATGAGATCCCACTTTATTATTCATAGTTTTCAAAAAGAGAGATATAATGTTTTTATCATTAATCTTTAAAACGAATTATTTGATAATAATATAATTTTTTTTGAAAGTATACCAAAATTTATAATTTTTCGTACTTTATAAATAGACACTTGATTCGTCTTATCTAAACACTGAAAAAAAAAAATTCTACGAGTGTGTACACAATGCTAATTATCTCGTATAAATATTGATCATGCAGTTGGTGTACTTGCAGTCTGTGTACACAATAATCATGTCGTGTACAATATGATCATGCAGTCTGTGTACACAATGATTATGCAGTCTATATACAATATCATGTACACAATGCTTATCTAGTCTGTGTGCAGCATTGTGTACATGATGCTTGTTTACACGATAACCATTTAGTTTGTCTACACAATGATCATGCTGTATGTATATACATTGATCATGGAGTATGTGTATAGCATCGTATATGGCGAAATCCCATGGTCAAAACCCTTGGCATTCCGTAAAAGATTGATGTTTTCGACGCATTAATACTGCAGTTACATATAGTCAAAATTTTGAACCGTCATAAATTTATGGGAATATTTTGGCGTTTTCTACCATCGTAAAATCTTCGACAACGTACAAACAGTTTCTAACCGACGAAAAAGATCATTGGAATTCAGTAAAAGATATATATATATATATATCCCATCTAAAAGATATATATATATATATATATATTGATGTCGAAAGACAAAATTGAAAAATGCTTCTGACAGTTTCAACGACTTTTTTTAGATGGGATAGCTAGTGAGGTCACATTTATAGTTTTCCAACAGACCTCTAGCCAAGAAAATGCGAAAACATGTTTTGTCTCAAAAGATAATTTCAAGTTCTAACGTAAAAAATGTGAAAAAGTGGTTTTTCCTTTAAAAATCGTTTTCGTTTTAAAACATGGAAATAAGCACCAAAAATGAGAAAATTTGTTTTTTCACTAAAAATATGGAAATATAATTTTTCATGAAAAACGCATAATATATTTCTACATTATAAAAGCATAAAATTTTTGCCATGAAAAAAACGTAAACATGATTTCATGTTAAAAACATAAAAATTCATTTTTCAATGCAATAGCGTTTTCTCGTTAACAACCGCGGAATCTCAATTGACAGGAAAGGAGTTTTTCAGTTTTTGGCGGAAAATCATTTTTTTGTGAGAAAACATGTTATCGTGTGCTTGTCAGAATAATGTATGTTCCATATTTTTGGAAAGAAAATTTGTTTTCTTGTTATTGGCGAAAAAATCTCATTTTTAATGAAAATGTAGATTTTAAAAAAAATTCGCATGAAAATATATTACCGTTTGAAGGAAAAAATGTATTATTTTGTTCTGTTTGGTGAAAACACATTTTTCGCGGAAAAATAATTTTTCATATTTTTGACGAAAAAAGTTTCTACTTTTTTTGGTGAGAAAATAAGTGTTGTTGGCAAATGGTTTTTTATGAAAAAACGAGTTTCTTAGTTTCAGGTAGAAATTATAAAACCAAGTGTTTCTTAAAAGCTTAAAATCATGATTTCGTTAAAACTGTAAGACAACTTTATCGGGGAAAAATTAACGGTCATATTTTTTGGTAAAACTGTAAAATCAATTTCTCGGCAACACTTTTATAATATTTTCTTGCTCAAATATTTTCCCCCAAATATCTTAAAACATGGTTTCAAGGAAAAATCGTGAAATCATGTTTTTCATACAAATTATAAATTTATTTTCTCTATTAAAATATTAAAATTATATTTTTCCTCCAATTCTGCAAAATTATGTTTCTTGTTCGTATTTCTTTCAGGGAAACATTTATTCTCTTGAATAATTTTGTAAATTGAGTACGTTTTGTTATTTATTTTGAAAAGTAGGTATTTTATCCTTTATTTTAAAAATATGTATTTTTGTTCATTCACACGAATCATTGATCATACACAAGTAATTCATCATTCACACATACAATTCACTATTCACACAAATAATTCACCATTCACACAAACAATTCACCATTCATCACTCGTAAACAATTGATCACTCATGAAACAAAAAGTATTTATATACAAAGACTTTTATAAAATATCATTTTAGCAAATTATAAAACTTTTTAATACCCTATTATCCAATTTTCTCTATTCATTTTTTTAAATGGGGAGACAAGTTTCTGGCTCGTAATCTCTTCGGGTATTTAAAGTGAAATTTTTGATATTATGATTTAATAAATAAATCTACGTATAAAAGGGGAGTTTCTATTGAGAGGGTGAGTTCATCACATCGATTGGCATTCATGATACGCTTGTGCGAAGACTTTTTATCAGGATCGGCTCTTGGCATAGACAAATGAAACATTCGCCTAGAGCTCCCATATTTTATAAGTCCATCTTCATATTTTATAAACATTATTTCTCATTGCATACTATTATCATAGTCTAACTAAAACTAGGTTGAATCCCAAAAAATGGAGAAAATGCATCATATTTATATGGAATTTTATTAGCTTAAATAAATATAGCTAATTTCAATAAAATTATGAATATTTTCATAATAGCCCTAGATAAATTTAAATGCTAGTATTTATTTAAACTGTAAATTTCATATATACTAATAATAAATTTCAATGTCTTAATTAATAGGTTAAGAGTATAATAGAAAATATTTAATAATTTTGTTAAATTTCTTACATAAATAGAGTATCTTATGTTACATAAAATCCCGCAAAAAGTTGATAACTACTATAAATATTGATAATGTAGGTGGGATCGAAATGAACATGCCAATGATGGATTACCAGATTATTTGAAATATGTGATCAAATTTATATTTGATATATTCGAAGAAGTGGGAAAAGAAGTGGAATTAGAATTAGGAGCATCTTACAGCTTGGCAGCTACTATTGAAGATGTGAGAAATCAAAATTCTCATTATCTATTCGTAAATGATTTAACTTGGAGAACATATAAAGTCATATTTAAATTTTTGAGCCATTGCAGTTCAAGCGATATACGAGAAGCAACCTTGAACTTAATAGATGGGCCAAAGCGGGTCACGTGCCTAGCTTTGATGAATATCTAGATGTTGCTTCTGTGGAAATGGCTGTAAGTACTAGCTTGACATCTTCATTGATGGTTATGGAAAATATCTCCAAGAAAGAAGCTTATGAGTGGTTGGAAACTAGAGATCATCTCGTCAAACTAATATCTATAAAATCACGAGTGCTGAATGATATCTTTGGCTTTGAGGTAAGGAAAACATATTCAAATTTTTCTATGGTATTCGTATGTTGTAAAATAATTATATATAACATATATGTAACATGAGTAGGATGATATGAGTAGAGGATATGTAACGGGCTCGATCAACTGTTATAAGAAGCAATATGGTGTCACCGAAGAAGAAGCCATTAGAAAGTTAAAACAATTGGTTGCAGATGGTGACAAGATAATAAATGAAGAGCTTTTGAAGCCAATCAATGTCCCACGGCAAGTTTTACAGATGGTTATCAACATGTTACGTTTGAGCAATGTTACCTACGATAAAGATGATGCATTTACCCGTCCCGGTGGAGTTTTTAAAACCCTTATCAAGTCTATATATGTTGATCTTATTTGAGGACTTTGGTTTATCCACCATATGCGTGGTTTAATTTGTAATGTCCTAATAAACTCTGTCGTTTCTCATTTCCAATATAAGTATTTAAGCTTGTTGCTGTGTATGTGATGGGGTTCTAGCAGTTCCTCAAAGAAGATCATCAAAACGGGAACCGCAAACTCCGAACCGGAAATATGTGGTCTGGTGTTGCTTTAGTTTCTCTTACTGACAAACCAACGTAGCCATTTCCATGTTTCCCTTGTTTGTAGGAGTTGAAGTCCACTACAAGAAAATACGGGCATTCTGACGGATTTACTCATCAGAATCTCGTCAAAAATATAAGTTTTTGACGGGAAACTGACGATTTTCACACAACGGTTGTAGATGGTCGATAATGAAATTCCGTCTGTAAACTCGTCAATAATAATGACGGATTACTAACGGAAGTTTACTGACAATTTATATCTAGTGGTTAAGTACCCGTCAATAATACGTCAGTATGTCGTCCCTATTACTGAAGGTATACTGACAAGTTCTTATTTCTGTTCATCGACGGAATACTGAAGGATGTGGAAAAAAATTTTAAAACAAAATAATTATTAATTAATTAACAATTAATTTATATTTAGAATATTTAATAAAAATAAAATTTATAATATTAATAAAATTCAAAATATTCATAAACTTAACATTCAAAATATTTACAAAATCCTAAAATAGAAATAAAACTAAAACGATATCTATTTCCCCCCCCCCCCCCAA
>OVBE01016451.1:0-10942 GCA_900406425.1 Iberis pinnata | reverse complement strand
AGAGGAGGTCCTTTGGTTTCAGAAATCTAGGGAAAAGTGGATTGCATTGGGTGATCGGAATACTAGCTTTTTTCACACATCTACTATTATCCGACGAAGACGTAACAACATTGATATGTTGAAAGATGATGCTGGGCTGTGGGTCNTATCCGACGTAGACGTAACAACATTGATATGTTGAAAGATGATGCTGGGCTGTGGGTCTCGGGTACAGAGGAGTTGGAGAATTTGGTGGTTTCTTACTACAGACGATTATATAGTTTGGAGGATGTACCTAGTGAAGCTTACAAGCTTCCATCTCCGGGATTTGCTCCAATCTCGGATGGTGATTTGGATTTTTTAAGCCAGCCTTTTACAGCTTCGGAAGTGGAGAAAGCGGTTCGAAGTATGGGTCGCTTTAAAGCTCCGGGACCAGATGGTTTTCAACCAGTCTTTTACCAGGATTGTTGGAATATTGTCGGTCCGTCAGTTACGAATTGTGTGCTGGATTTCTTCGCGACGAATGTACTTCCTGAAGGGTTAAACGATGCTTTGGTGGTTCTTATTGGGAAGGTGCTTAAACCAGAAAAAATCACTCAATTCCGGCCAATTAGTCTATGTAACGTTTTGTTTAAAATCATAACCAAGACGATGATGATGCGCTTACAGCGACTGATGGCTGGGTTGATTGGTCCTTCACAATCTAGTTTTATCACGGGAAGACTTAGTACGGATAATATAGTGGTGGTGCAGGAGGTGGTGCATTCGATGCGTCGTAAACAAGGTCGTAAAGGGTGGATGCTTTTGAAGTTAGACCTTGAGAAAGCTTATGACCGAATTCGATGGGACTTTCTGGAGGATACACTTGTGGCAGCCAGGCTACCAGACAAATGGGTTCGATGGATAATGAGTAGTGTTACTGGAGCCTCTATGAGTGTTCTATGGAATGGTGAGAAAACCACATCTTTTAAAACTGCAAGAGGTCTCCGTCAAGGGGACCCCTTGTCGCCTTATCTGTTTGTCTTGTGCATGGAACGCCTTTGTCATTTAATAGACCGAGCTATCAATGACAAGAGGTGGAAACTGATAAAACTGACTCAAAGGGGTCCGTTGCTATCACACATCTGCTTCGCCGATGACCTAATCCTTTTTGCAGAGGCCTCGGTTTCACAAATCCAGGTAATCTGTGGTGTGCTTGAAGAGTTTTGTTGAGCCTCGGGTCAAAAGGTGAGCCTTGAAAAGTCTAAAATATTTTTCTCAAAGAATGTAAGTCAGGCTTTAGAGGAATCGATTAGCGGGGTTAGTGGTATTCAAGCTACCAAAGATCTGGGAAAGTATCTGGGACTTCCGATTCTACACAAGCGTATTAATAAAGCAACTTTTGGTGAAGTTGAGGAGAAACTTAATTCACGGTTGTCGGGCTGGAAAGGGCGCTTGCTGAGTATGGCAGGTCGAGTAACTCTCACGAAGGTTGTCCTTTCTTCGATTCCGGTCCATACGATGAGTTATATTCTTTTGCCCGCCTCTACTCTGTCCAAGATTGACAGAACGTCAAGAGATTTTGTTTGGGGTAGTCTTGAATCAAGGAAACAACACCTTCTCTCATGGGACAGAATTTGCGTGCCAAAGAGGAGTGGTGGGTTGGGTATTCGCTATGCTAAAGACATGAATATTGCTCTTGTCTCAAAGATAGGATGGCGCTTATTGTCGGATAAAGAGGGTTTATGGGCTCGTGTTTTAAGATGTAAGTATAAAGTGGCTGAGTTGGATGATGTTGCTTGGTTGATTCCCAAGGGGACTTGGTCTAATGTTTGGCGGAGTGTAGTGGACGGGTTTCGAAAATTTGTCTTACCGGGACTTAGTTGGGTGTTGGGAAGTGGCCACAATATTTATTTTTGGAGCGATATATGGTTAGATAGCTTACCACTAGCTGCTGTTGCCATACGAGAATTACCGCCCCATTATCTTGATGCTAAGGTGAGTGAGTTCTCGTGTAATATCCGAGGATGGAGATGGGATCTTATTGATCCTTTTGTTGACCAGACCATACATTTGAGGCTGCTATCGATTGTTGTTGATGCTGTTACAGGTGCTGTTGATTGGATTTCCTGGGCCGGTNCGCATTCACTTGTCACAAAGTCTACGGTTAATGGGCAGGACATGTCTGATCTTTATTCACGGGTTTGGAAGGTGGTAGCTACTGAAAGGGCAAAGTTTTTTATGTGGTTGGTTACGAACCAAAGTATTATGACTAACTCGGAACGGCGACGAAGACATCTATGTAATACGAGCTTATGTCAGGTTTGCAGAGCTGCCGATGAATCAATTATTCATGTTGTGCGTGATTGTGAATCGATTGCAGGAGTGTGGCGTAGAATAGTACCACAGGGGAGACAGGCTTGGTTCTTTTCTTCAAGCTTATTGGGTTGGTTATTCACGAACTTGGGGGATTTAAGTGAAGTTAATGGGACTCCATGGTCAACAATTTTTTCTATGACACTTTGGTGGAGTTGGAAGTGGAGATGTGGAAATGTCTTTGGTGAGATTAGACGATGTCGAGATCATACTAAATTTGTTCTAGACTTGTCTAAAGAGGTATGGCTAGCTCACCTAAAGCAACGTCCAGGCAGTACTCCCATTGCTCGGATAGAGAGATTGGTATCCTGGGTAGCGCCATTATCAGGTTGGTTTAAGCTCAATATAGATGGAGCTTCTCATGGTAATCCAGGACTTGCAACAGCTGGTGGTGTTATAAGGGATATGGAGGGTAACTGGTATTCAGGTTTTGCCGTGAATATTGGCCGATGCTCAGCCGTTTTGGCAGAGTTATGGGGTGTGTATTACGGTTTATTCATTGCTTGGGAGAAAGGGGTTACACAGTTGGAATTGGAGATTGATTCTGAGATGGTGGTGAGTTTTTTGAAGAATGGAATAGAAGATTCTCACCCGCTATCCTTCCTAGTACACTTGTGCTACGGCTTTTTATCAAAGGACTGGACGGTCCGAATTTGTCACGTGTTTAGGGAAGCAAACCGTTTGGCGGACGGTTTAGCAAACCTGGCGTTTTCTTTGCCGATTGGCTTTCATTCTTTTGCTTTTATTCCTGCTAGTCTTGTTTCGATTAGTCAGGAGGATTCTATTGGTGTTGGGACTGCCCGAATGGTTCCTATGTAGTTCCTTTTAACATTATTTTATTTTTTAGGGAGATTTATCTCCTTTTCCACACCAAAAAAAGGAGAAATATTTTAGTCCTACGTGGCGGCTCCACAATTTTTGAGATTTTTAATTTATTTTAAAGTTTATTTTGATGCATTTATTGTAATTTTCTCCTTTTTAGATTGATATGGTATTCATCTCAATAAAAAAGCTTAGATATCCATTTATATTGTATATATATTTATATTTTTTATATTCTCTACTTTAAAAATAAAAATAAAAACTAATAGTTATCATGTGTTAACTTAATAATAAATATTTTTCTACAAATGTCATGATTTAAATTTTTAAAATTCATATATATATATATATATATCACATAATATGTTTTCTTTGTAAAAAGCTAACATTAAATGCAAAAATGAGTAGTGGATTAATAATAAAATATAAATGTACTAAAAATGATAAATTATAATATCAAAACTTTTATTTATAGACATATAATTTTAAATTTGATTTTGGTTAGTTAAATTTTTTTGGTTAAAATCAATAATCAAATCAAACATAAATAAAATACTAGAATATTTTATATATGTGAAATTTAAATGTAATAATGTACTTCATAACATAAATTTTGTCACATTTATGTTTGGACCACAACGAGCATAACATAAAAATATACAGTAATATCTTTATTTTTCAAAAATTTAAAATTTAATTTGATTTATGAACTTGATAATAAATTTTACATTAGAAACTGTAACATGATAGATATAGAATATAGTTTAAATTTGTAATGACTTAAACTTTATGTTAATAATATATCTAATATTCAATGTGCTATAAAATAGATTTAAATTATATTATAGATTTAAATTTAAACTATCAACATAATTTTTTTTTAAAATAAAAAAATGTTGCTATTAAACTTATCCCGTGCATAGCACGAAACATCATTTAATATTTTATATAAATAAACCACCCATCGACGGGATCTCTCTCAACGTCGCATACAATTGTTTTAACCATATTTTGCATTTACGGTGGCCAAGGTCGGATTTCTTTGTTTTGTTGTCATTTTGCTTCTTTTGTTAATCGTTAATTTTTTGTTAAATTTACACAATGATTGCATTATTTTCTTCTCTCGTGGCTTGTGTGGTTATTGCTTTTATCTCTTTTCGAGAGTGCTTTTCGATGAAGATTACTCCGTTATATTTTCTTTTTTTTTTTGGTATTTTCCATATGCATATGCATGGTGGCTTTCGGTTTCTAGATATATTTAGAGGTTCACAAAATTTCATATTTGAAAACCAATTTTTGAAATCATCTTGGCCGGGAGATAAATGGACGACGGTTGATGTCAGTGTTGCTTCAAAATCGGATTTCACTCTTGTTGTTACATGGATGTTCATCTTTCTAATTTATAGTTTCGGGTTCACGGCGGTGTTCGATTTTCTAACAATTATTTTGATTAGAATATGTTGCAACTTAATGCCAGTGTTAATTGTGCGGATGGATTTTCGAGCAATAGTAAAGGATATAAGACAAAAGAAAACATTGCAGAGGAGGATTTGTAACGAACATAAGATGTTTTTAGACGATTGAGAGGTTATTAAACATGCCAATTTGGCATATGAACCGAACTAAGATTAGAGTGAGACTGATTTTCAATAAGAAAAATAACAATGTTTATTATTGTTTCGTGAGTAAAACTTATCTTCAACGAGAGCGTTGTATAAATTCATTTCTTGTGTTATACTATCTTTATTGTATGATTCGTCTATTGATATAAAAACTTATTTTTGAAGTTATGTATTGAGGTTTTGTAGAATTAGTTTGACATTAATGAAATGACGTTAAGTATATATATATTAATGATTTTACTAAAAAAGAGCAACTCCAGTATAGTAAATTTTTGATGAATTCAAAAGATAACAAATATACCTCATTTTCAAATGTTTAGTCACAAAATATTTAATTTTCAATTAAAAACTTACCTATTTTCTTAAAATAATCTTTATATTTGCGCAATTGGGCCGTTCGCGGAACCCAGAAAAAAAAAAAATTAAATAACGAAGAAGGAGAACTTTTCCCCCATTGGTTAAGAAACTCACAAACCCTAAAACTAGTCTCTCCCTTTTCGCTTTCTCGAATCTTCCTCGATCTCTCTCCCCATTCTCCTTCTCTGCTTCTCAAATTTGCGCGGGAATTCCCATACCCAAGATCAATCGCTTCTCCCCTTTCGCTGCTTTGGATTTGCATCTTTCGGCGCTACACCGGCTGTATACATCCCCATAGTTAGGTTTCTCACCGAGATCTGGCTTTTTCAAACGTGTATGCCTCTTGTTTCTTGTACATGTGGAATCCGATATTTCGCCTAGGCTCGTTCTGTTTTCAAATCCCATTCCTCCATTCTTTTCGTGTTTTCGGAATTCTTCTTCTGTTTGAAGCTTTTATCAAATATAATGTTCGCCCTTTAGTGGCTACTTTCCTATAGGAAGATACTTTCTTGTTGACTAGATCCAGATTTCACGGACTTAGTATCTGATTTTCATTACTTCGATCTTGAAGTTTTAGGGTGTCGGGAGATTTGGGAAATACATGAATTTGGGTTAGCAATTTATGCTAATTTAGAATTTCTTTTAGCTCTTGATTTTCCGAGACGCCAGTAGTTTTGGTTACTGTGCAATGTGAGCTGGTGATTAGTTAGACTTCATTATGATTTTTGTATTTCTTAGGGCCACAAATTGTGAGTTTATTGAGTATCGATTCGTGTATTATTATTCTCTTCTTGGCACTCAATGCTTCTTTGAATTAATTTTGTTTTTCTAGTATATATATATTGCAAGTGATCATGCCATTGCAATCCAGAGTGTGGTAAAGAAGATGGAACCTGAACGTACAAAATTTGGAGGTATATTGGTTTCAGATTTGGAGCCTCTTTAATCATGTAGCTCCTCTTCCTTTCTTTTTCTCTTTTGGTTACCTTGAGGTCAATGTGTTGCTGGTTATCTGCAGGTCCGAGAGAGTTGTGTGGTGCTGTGGATCTTATATCCCAATACAAACTATTGCAACACCATGAATTTTTTTGCAAAAAGTCACTTCCTGCGTCTCTATCAGATGCCCATTATCTTCACAATGTTGTTGGGGACACAGAGATCAGAAAAGGAGAAGGAATGCAGTTAGATCAGCTTATTCAGAACACATCACAAAGTCGGGAGACTAATACTCGCATTCAACCGTTTGATATAGATGAGCTTAAGGAGGCTTTCCAATTAAGTGATATGACTCCTGTTGAATTGCCACCAGTAAGAATCTGCTCTTTCTCTTTGTGGTTTTAACTTTTGACTTAATGATACCATATGAATATTAATGTTTGATATTGCATTGAGCTAGAAACTGGGGTTCAATAAATGTCTTACTTCCTGTAACATCCAGCTCTGTGGTTAATTGAGAATCATTGCGTGATAAAGTGAATTACATCCGGATTATCCTTTGAAGATGATTGACCTATATACTAGAATATGAACATACATTGTTTTAACTTTTAGGCAGAGAAGGGAGCTCCTACAATTCCGCCGAAATCAAAAAGTGAGTCAAAGGATAAGGACAGGAAACATAAAAGACACAAGGACAAGGATAAAGACAAAAATAGAGAGCATAAGAAGCACAAGCACAAGCATAAAGATAGAAGCAAAGATAAAGATAAAGATAAAGATAAAGATAAAGACAAGGACCGAGAAAGAAAGAAGGACAAAAATGGCCACCACGATTCTGGTGATCACTCTAAGAAACATCATGATAAGGTAAGACATGTTTGTTTGTTACAGGTGTCTGTCTTGCAAAAGAAGAATAGCTTAATGCAAGTGTTTGTATTTGTTGTGTTGGAGTTGGGATCTTGTCTTAACCTAGGCTGCTCTAATAGTTTTCTTAGATACTGTTTTGTTTTCTGATCCCTTGGAAATCACATGGAGTCTTGTTACTAATATTTCAGAAAAGGAAACACGATGGAGATGAAGATCTTAATGATGTTCACAGGCACAAGAAAAACAAGGTAATGGTTATGCATGTGGTTTAAATATTGCTTGTAATATGACTTGAAATTTCTAACATTATTTATGTGCACAAAGGTCCTAGAGAGAAGTAGTATCATACTATTATGTCTTTAGTAAATTATATTTATTTGGCTCTCGGTTTAATTCGTTACAGCATAAGAGCTCAAAACTTGATGAGATGGGTGCAATAAGGGTTGCTGGCTAAAGTTGTAGACGTTGCCAATTTTGTATTCTGAACTCTAGTAGGTGTTATGAAGAGGTTTAGAAGCACTTTTCAACTCACTGTAGACAACTCATTAGGTACGCATCTGTGTACTTTCCTGTCTCTGTTTGTGTACAATTTGCTTGTTGTTCTTGGTCGCTCCAACTAACTTCGGTATATCGGAATCATTTATAGAACAATACATATGTCATCATCCAGATATTGTACTGTAAGGCAGTAGAACCCATAATCCTTTTCTTAGGACAATATTTGCAAGGAAACATTGCACGTGCCCCATATTGCTATTGGATTCTTTGCACATCTTATGTAAATAAGGGAACCTGTGGAAAAGAAAACTTTTGATAGATAGAATATGCTTCTGATGGAATAGAATAGCATGGTTGGTTACATTTTTGTTGCCCCTCTTATGTCTTGAGCTAAGAAGATTTGTTTCTTCCTTCTGGTAATTTTGTCTCTGTAGGTTAAAAGCCCAAAGTGGTGAATTTATATTCCTTGAACAAGAAGGGGGAAATTTGTGGAAGAAGAAAGAGAATTCGTATGATATTTTTTGATTTGGTGGCAGCTTTGTAACAATTTGGTATTTGGGGTGTTTTCTTCCATCTCTCTTCTGTGTATAATTCGATACTAGTCACAATGTTTATTATTCATGTATAATAATTTGTTATTCAATTCATGTTTCCTAGAAAGGAACATTATCTCTGTCTTTTAGTCTTTTGCATTCACCACCTATCTATCATAAGGCAGCTGATAGATGCAGTAATTTCAAGTAACCATGGTTTACTTTTAAGTAACCATAGTTATGTTAGGTTTCTTTTTAGTTTCATTATATATTATGTTCTTAGGGTTTTTGGGAAATTTTATCAAGAATCATAGTAATATCTTGTAAGGGGGAGGGGAGAGCAACTCCATTAAGAACTCTCAAACTTGTAAATCCTTTTGGATATTTAATCTAAGAGGTTTTGATAAGTTACACTTATCAGCAGCTTCTGCTTTTCTCTTTATCCTCCAACATCGTAAGGCAGCTTCTGATGTTCTATAACCATCTCAACTTCTTCCTCATATGTTTCCAATGTCACATCATTTATTGATTTGGGATCTTCTGCATTCTTTCTGGCTCCCTTACATGTCAATTTTTCCAATTGCTGATTGTCACAATAAGAAAATACCCACCATATGACCACTCAAAATTATACAAATGTGAAACATGGGTGCAACGAGGTACTATTACCAGCTAAAAGTCGGCAGCAACCAGAACCGAAGTATCATCTAAATTATGTTTGAACCTTGTAAGCATAAATGAGTTAATGTTGCTTTTTTCCCAGCACAAGGTCCAAAAGATAAATTATGAGTTGTCTTACATTTTACCTTTGACCAAAGGGGAGTCAAATTGAGGATTCTGCTTTAAGTTGCAAGCAGAAAAAAAAATAATAATCTTAAGCGTGGATTTGACTTCTCTTCTAACGCTAGTTGTTCCATCTCTCGTCAAGAGAATTTGGAGGCAATGACCAATGAGGCAATGAATGTATATACACACAACTTCTGTTTCGTCCACACTAGACAAACCACCTTGTTGAAAAGATTTTGATTTACAGGAAAGCCCAATGAGGCTTATTATACTTGGAAAAATGAAAATCTATAGGGCCAGATAAGATTAAAAAGAAAAAGGTGTACCTCCTATGAAGCATCTCGAAGCACATAGCGTGCAAAGAGCTCATGGTGAGTACCACCTTCTGCAATCAGAACAACCATAAGAATGAAGCAGCATTTAACATTACATTACACAATCAAGGAAAAAGCCTCCATAGTTTCTTACCTTGACAAAGATCGATTAATTAGCGTGGGCAGGGGCGAATCCAGAATATTTTTATAATGGGGACACCAATATTAAATAAATAAATATTAAAAATAATATTTTAATAAAGAATAAATTAATTTCTTAGAAATGCACTCTACATTCACTCATATCTTGAAATCTATTGATTACAATTTCATTTATAACATTTTCAAACAATTTTTTCTCAATAAAACAGACGAAATAATCACTTAAAATGTGATCTCAATTTGATTTCCTATAGTTGTTTTCACTAGCTTCATCGCAGACGAACATCTTTCAACAATCATAGTGGCAACTGGTAAAGATAAAACTAACTTCATAATTATATATATGAAAAGATGTGCAAGATGATTTTTTTGTTTCTACTATCATACGAATAAAATATGCTAATATAACATATGAATAAAATTTATTTACACTAATATTTCAAAATCAAAATCTTATATGAATAAAATGTACTTAGATTATAATTAGATAACAAATTAACAAAACTAAATATATAAAATCAAGAACAAGAAGTTTTACTTTGGAGAAGTGAGATAACTAATGTTTAGTTTAGGGTTTTTTTAAAATATGAGAATTAATTAATAATATATAGTTAAGTTAATTTTTTCTTTTTTATGGTTTAATGGGTTTGTTAGATTTTATATCATTGTATAAGCCCAAAAAGTAATATAGAAACATATATTTTCATAAAAAAATTATGGGTGCACACAAAAAATTAATTAAAAATTAACAAAGAATGAGAAAATTCTATGGGTGCAAGTGCACCCTCTCCCTATGATGTGCTTTCGCCACTGAGCGTGGGATACCAATTGCTTTAGCTGCATCCGTAATGGAAACTTATGCTCTTCTCTTTGTCTTTTCTATGACACATTGAACAAGCATTTGTATATAAAGACGCCAATCAACAAGTGAAGATAATCACCAAAATGAGTCAAAACATATTAGAAAAGTAAGGCAGACTCATAGTCACCTGAGTATTCCCATATAGTATAGCATTTGCAGTAAATGCTTTGAATATCACAAATCTGCAGATAGTTTCTCTCTCCTTTATTAATCACAAGATCGAACACACAAAGATTCAAGAAATGAGAGCAAGGAAACAATAAACTTGTTATGCGACATTTTGAGAATCCTAAAAGATTATGGAGACTAATGGAATAAATCCATATTTGAGTTGAATTTCAATAAGGCAACAAGTAACATCTCCATGAGCTGGAAGAGATCCTCTACTTATCACCATGTTGCAACCTGAACAGATTCACAAGAAGCTCATCAAACTTTGAAATAGCATAAGCTAACTTTAAACTAAGAGACTGTTTAGGAAGATAGACTCTCTAATGAAGTCCCACTCTTCTCAACTCAGCCATGAGACCTGTTTACAACCGTATGATGATGGTTTATGTTGATCCTGATTGTTGATAATCGATTCGATGTCTGCTTCAATGTTCGCTAGTGTCTCCATTGAAGAGTATGCTCGATCACGACTTCCCAAATGGAAGAAGAAGACAACACTTTAACTGAACCCTATCCAATGGCGTTTTAGGGTTTAGATGTTTAGGAAAACCAGTTTTTATTTAATTTGGCAATTTTTTAATTTAGAACTCTCCCTAATGGCGTTTAACTTTTACGATTTAATTTTTATTTTTATCTAATAATATATTAATTATATTTAAATTTGTAGATATAGAG
>OVBE01016450.1:0-10943 GCA_900406425.1 Iberis pinnata | reverse complement strand
GAAATAATTAAACTTAAGTATTTGCTAGACATAGATTAGCAAATTCTCTGTTTATCAGATAGAATTGCTAAAAAAATAAGGACTAACCTTCTCCTGTAATCTTAGATCTCTAAATTAGAAAATTAAATCATGCAGAAATTACAGATTTGATATGTTCATAAGCATCAAAGACAATACTCCCGCAAGCAAAGACACTTATCATCTAGACTAGGTCAGATTAAATAAACCAAATTTCTTTGTATTTATTAACCTAAAATCATGAACTAGGTGATCAAGCTAATTCAAGCAATGATAACAAATCTAGACTAAGAACCTAACAAATTGAATCCATTAAACTCAAACCCTAACTATCAAAACCTGTCTTTCCTGGGAAATCCCTAAAACCTAACAAAGAGACTACTCAGACATAGCCAAGCAATCAACAATCATAGATAAAGAAAGCATATTCAAAAACCAAATTCAATAAAATAAGAGAGTTCATAATTCTTCTCCAAATACAGGTATCAGGATTCGTCTCTCTCATAAAATCTCTCAAAGAAAAAGCAATGAATTGTAATTTGTCTTCTGTATTGTCTATGTTTAATAAAACCCTAAGCCTTTAGCTTATATAGAGTTCAAAAAGAATAAAAATAATATAAAACCCAATAAGGAAAACCAATGATAAGTCTTGAGGACGAAAATTTCTGTTTGGAAATTTTCAAGTAATCTCGAGCATATGGATCGATCAATCCAAATAACGATCGATCGATCTGACGTTCTCCTACTTCATGGATCAATCGATCTAAGTGTGGATCGATCGATCCAAATTTCCTTAATTTTGATAAGCTTCTGGATCGATCGGTCTCCACATAGATCGATCAATCTACTCTCTCATGTGCTGCACATGTTTCTTCTGCGAGATAGCTTGACCAGTCTTCAGTAAAATCGCCATAACTTTTGATTGCATCAATGGATTGACCTCAGATCACTTTCATATGAAAGCTAACTCATATCAAAATCTCAGCTCATTCCATTCATGGGAACATCTTCAAATGTCGATTAACTTTTGGCTCTTCTGCTGAACTCTGCTACTGCATTTGTCAAATCGCATCCATTTTGTGCACAAATCCGCCTTTTTCCATAACGTCCAAAACACCTAGAAACATGAAAATATGCCAATAACATAAGGAAAACACTCGAATGATTCCAAATAGTAAGTATAAATACCCACTAAAAAGCATCAAAGTCGAGTGATATCAATTCCCCCAGACTTAGATCTTTGCTTGTCCTCAAGTGAAGCCAGACCCAATCTAGAGAAAAGGTTTTGAAACCACACAGGAACTCTCTCAATCTCAGCAACCTCAAGCATAAATATCAAAACTCAAAAGATATTGATCCTAAACAACCACTATGAAAGAACTATTTACCTCCACATAAATAAAAACATGTTTCCTACTCTAAATCCAATATCAATCAAACTATCAAGTCATCTCAACCAGCTCATTAAGTTCAATTTAGTTAAGATAAATGAATTCTCACCTATGGGGTATCGACTCAATGCGCACAAGCACCTCTTCTATCAAAATGCACATACCAAACAGAGCATCAATCGACTTCTGGTCTTGACCATTTTTCCCCCTTTCTCACTTCTCTTTTTTATTTTCTTTTTATTAATGTTTTTCTTTTCTTTTTCACATTTCTGCGCTTTTCTTTTTTTTTACTTTTTTAGCAGCCGTCAATTCGATGGGGTTGACTAGGGACTTCTAGGTCACGCTTTCAACCCTTTTTGTGAACCTTTTTATTTTTTGAAGGGATGAGAGAAAGGATCTGAATCATACTGAGAGAACTTGTCGGTTTTACAGAACACTGAAGAGCAAGGCACTTAGCTTTCAAAGTATCTTACCACCAAAAGCAAGAGAAATTAAGTTCAAATTAAGTCTTATCATGGCAGAGCTAGCATCAAATCATCAACAATCCAAAAAAACTCATCCTTTCAGAAACAAAACAATCAACAATGGGGGTTCCAATCCTAAACATATCAGTTAAATCTAGGCCAATAATCTAAAAATATCAATACTATACTCACATTAGGTTGGTTATCATCACGGATTCTGGTCATTGTTCCTTCAACTCAACTAGACACGACTAATTCAAAAACAAATTTTTTTGAAAGTTTTCACCAAACTGATGAAACACCCAAAAAGACACAAAAAAAGGTTAGTAGCTATACTCCCTCCCCCAGACTTACTTCACATCGTCTCGGTGTGAAAATAAACCCAAGAGAAGGAGTAATGACCATAAAATAGATAGATAAAACGAATAGTTTGAAAGAGTTTCAGTACTTACCTGGAACAAGATATCAACTTGTTTTTAATACGAAGGATCGAACGCTCCCTCGACGAACCGATCAATCTCTAACAACATTTTAAAGAGATCCAATGGCATGGATCGATCAATCCACAGACGGATCAATCGATCGTTATGTCCGACCAAATTCCTGAAATTTCCTGAAACATTTCTTAAACTCAAAACTAAAAATTAATAGGTTAGTAAACTAAATAGGACTCACTAAAAACAAAAACCATAAAGGAAGAAAAATCAAATTAGTGGGTTGCCTCCCACTCAACGCTTTATTTAATGTCAATAGCTAAACGAAATTACCTTCTATGCTGAATCTAATTCAGCACCAATAGAGGCAATAGATCTACCATCCACCTCCGAGATCTGCAGCGTTAACACTTTATTCATCGCTGCCTTTTTGAAATTTGTTCCCTTGTCTTTAAGATCTTGAGCAAAGGGAATTCTAACCTTAAAGAAGGGTTTTGGAAAACCCTTAATCTTTACCCTATACTCGACCCATTCTTCGCTCAATAACTTAGGAATCAAAGTTAGATGAGTGTTCTTTTTTACCTCTTTCAAATTCCCTTCACCGTTTTTCTTGTCCTTTGAAGTTGGGTTTGGAGCACCTTTAATCTTTCCTTGATTAGTCAAATCCAACTCGGCATTCTCATTGATCTTCGTCAAGTTTATCTTACCTTTTTTCTTGACTCTTGGGGTTGAACCCTTGATTGTAACTTAGGATTCCTTGTGCATGACTTCGATATCAGAGTCTTTAGATTCGGCCTGAGAAGTCTGCACCGCTTTTACCTCTTTGATCATTATGATCATTGATGTAGGAATGTAAGGTACTAAGGGATAATAGTATGTTTCCTGGATGTTCATGAGATAGATGCGCTTCTTGGGAACATGCATCACAGCTCCTACAAATGCTAAGAACGGTATCCCCAGAACTAGTGACCCTTCTGAATTTCCATTTGTGTCAAAGACATGGAAATCAACAGGAACTATGTGATCCCTTACTTGCACCTTTACATCAAACACAAAACCACTTGAAGATGCAACAGAATTGTTAGCCAATGCAAAAGATATTCCTGAAGGTTTGATATCTTTTAGTCCCAGCTTTTCAGCTGCCATCTTTGACATGACGCTGACATTAGCACCAGTGTCATAAAGTGATTCCTTGAAGAGAACTCCTTTAACTTTAACTGGAATTACGAATTCACCTGGATCTTCTAACTTCTGAAGTCTTCTGAGTGGAAGAAATTGTTGAGAAACCGCATCATAGTACACATGTTCTTCATTAGGAATCTGAGGTCTATTGGGGAATAATATCTAAACTTTTGCAAGTTGTTTTGAAGGTTGTGCAGGCTGCAGAGGTGGATCGGTCAATCCATGAGTGGATCGATCGATCTCGTCATTTTTAGGAAATTGATCCGATGGATCGATCGACCACTTTTTCCGTAAGTTTCTGAATCGGATGGATCGATCGATCTAAGTCACCTGGAAACTTCCGTGCATTTGGATCGATTGATCCCTCCTTGGATCAATCGATCTCTTCCTCTGAATCCCTTATGAAATTTCATAAATCTGCAGATTTTGCAGTCTCATCTTCTTTATCACTAGAATTCAAATTCATCGCCTTGCAATATCCCTTAGGATTATCTTCAACCTTTCCTAGTAAAACACCAGCTTGTCTTTTAACTACTTCCGAAGTTTGAGCTACTTGTACATCCAGCTTCTTCACATGAGTAGATAACGACTCGAATTTGTTGTTCAAATCATTATACATGCTATCCAATTTCACATTCAGGTTATTCTCAGACTGTTGTTGACTCTCCAAGATTTGCTTCAGCATTAACTCCATCTTGTTTTCTAAACCATGTTGAGAGGCTTGTTGAAAACCACCTGATTTCTGGCCAGATGATTGCCCAGACTTCTGTGCAAAGGTATTTGGTTGGGAAGGATATGATTGATCTTGAGGATTCACAACATTTGTACTCCTCCAAGAGAGATTACCTTTGTTGTAACATGGATTGTAGCCTTGATTGTAGACTCTTTGGCTTTGGCTATTAATATAGCTAACCTCTTATATGTTCTCGGGTTCATTAATGGCAAAGCAATTAGCTTCGACATTTTCTACATCCTCAGCAAAACTAACATGCTTCTCATTTTGTTTCTTGAGAAACTGAGCAAGAAGCACCTTTACTTCTGCTAATTCAAAAGAATCTGAACTAGATGACCGTACTCTTCGATCATAGTCAGGATAGTGGTTGTTGTTGCTAGCAGCAAGGTTGACAATTAGCTTAAAGGCTTCATTCACGAGTTTAGTCATGAAATCGCTGTTGCTGGCTGTGTCTAGATAGAGTTGATATCTCTGATCGATGCCTCTATAAAAAGTGTTGAGGAGGTTCAACTCAGAAAATCCATGATGGGGACAATCCTGAAGGTACTCTTTAAACATGTCACATGTTTCATAAAAAGATTCCACCGGTCCTTGCTGAAACTGAGAAATCTTGCTTCTCAGATTATTAGTTCTGGTGGAGTTGTAGAAGTGATTTAGAAACTTTGCTTTACACTCATCCCAAGTCTCTATTGAGTTAGCGGGCAACGACTTAAGCCACCTGAGAGCTCTATCAGCTAGAGAATGATTGAAGAGCTTACAATGCATGAAGTCTTTAAAGTTGTTAAAATCGCCAAATAGTACCTTATTTTGGTGAGGTAGGCGGTTTTGATTCAGTCTTGGCGGATCTTGCTCGCCATTATCGCCATTACCTTTGCCTTGATTGGTGTTTCTAGCTCCTCGGTTTGCATCTCGTTCTCGATGTCCCGGCGGCACTTGATTATCGTTTCCTCCTTGTTGGTTGAGCACCAACTGCCTTATATGTTCCAATCCTGGGGGGTTTTGGACATTTTGAAGTACTGAAATGATTGGATTCTAAATAACGTTTTTAGCCATTGTTGTGGATGAACTAGCGCTTCTTCGAGACTTCCGGTTTGAACATTATAGTCTTGCGAGTTCTTCGTTTGTGAGGTTGAGAAATTAAGATGATTTTTCAGATCTCCTAGTCATGCCTACAAAACAAAAACAAGAAGAAAGAACGAGATTAGTACTAAAAATAAAAGGCACAATTGGTCCCCGGAAACGGCGCCAAAAATCTGATAGGTTCAATTTTTAATTCTTAAAACTACACTGCAGACAACATATCGCTATAGTATAGTAAAGGGTCGAATCCCACAATGACCAGATAGTGCGACTCTCGGTTCTAAAATCGATTCTAGATAAGACAGAAATAAAAGAGAGATTGTTTTCGAACGATTGAGAATTAAAGCGAATGATTAAAAAACCAATGTAAATCAATAAACTAAAACGCTAGGCGAAAGGGAAATTCCACAGGTATTCAGGTTTGAAGTTCGGGTTGACAAGCAAGATTAACAAATGAAAATATTTCTCAACTCAAAATACGACAACAGACTAATCTCCTCCCGAAGTATTAAATCCCTATGATAGAATTGCTAAGAAATAAAGACTAACCTTCTCCCGAAATATTAGATCTCTAAATTAGACAATTAAATCATGCAGTGATTACATATTTGATATGTTCATAAGCATCAAAGAACTACTCCCACAAGCAGAGACACTTATTCATCTAGACTAGGTCAGATTAATAAACCAAAATCCCTCTGTATTTATTATCATTTGGAGAAGCATATCATCAGCGTGGCTGAGTGACTGGAGAAGCAGATCGTCAAAGCAGAAAGGTTTGAAACTGAGTGATTGCAGATCATCAGAGTGGCTGAGTGATTGCACAAACAAATCATCAGACAGGAAAAGATTAAGAGAATCAAATTCAGTGTAAAATAAAAAGTATACTTGTAATTGTGATTTTTCTTAATAAATGTACAGTTGAAAAGAAATCGTGTTGTGCTTGTCCTATTTACACTTTCAACCTGATTTAACCGTGTAGATGCCAAACTTAATATATTGCCATAAGAGATGATCTTGATCTGCCACTTGACTTAGATACATGCCTCACAACTTGTGGTAGTCCTTGGAACTCAATAATCCTCATAAAAGTGTAGCGTTTCATGTTCTTGTTCTTGGGTCAATCAATTGACTAACTTTTAAGTCTGGATACATATTTTTTCTGGGACCAGTTGCAAGTCGTGCCGTCTTATCTAAAATATATTGCTCCCTCCAAACCAATATAGCACTCAGTGCCCATACCTCATCCCATTCCTTTCAATATTAGCTCTCAGGCATAATAAATACTCTTCCAAGCAAAAGACGGTGTATAGGCTTCCCATGCATGCATGGGATGCGAGGATTTGAAATACCTTCCTTTTAGAACACGAGCTACTAGAGACTCTGGGTATTGAGAAAGTCTCCAGAATTTTTTGGCCAACATTGCCTTATTGTATCTTTTAAGTGATCGGAATCCCAATCCATCTTCCTTTTTTGTTTGAGAACATAATTTTCGAGGCAACCAAAACCTAGCGATAAAACTTGTTAGCTTACCTAAAATTCCCTGTGGCAATTTGAAAAAAAAAAAAACATAAATGTATGATGGTAACGACATTGCTACTGATTTTTTTATAATCTCCTTGCCTCCCTTTGATAGAAATTTTGCAATCCACCCATTATATCCTACCGGTCAACTATTCTTAAATATAATTAAAAATATTAGCCTTCAAGTCCGCAAGACTTTCTGAAATGCTTAAATATGTGCTCATCCCTCCCTCAGATGTTATCCTCAATGCACTGTTCACCTAAATCTTTAAATCGTCTGTTATCCGCTTCCCAAATACCACCGACGACTTGGAAAATTTTATTTGTTGCTCCGAAACATAACCATATCTTCCAATTACGCCCATCACCGCTCGACATTGTTCCAGCTTCACTTGATAGAAAAAGACTGTCATCCGCAAAAAGAAGATAAGTTATTGATAGACTCTCCCGAGCAATTTTAATACCAATAATTTTTCCTTCTAAACCCTCCTTAATACTTGCAATCAAAACCTTTGTACAAAGTATGAATATGAAGGGAGATAACAAGTCCCCTTGACGTAAACCGCGTTGTGGAATAATTTGCCCTTTAGCTTGTCCATTCAACAAAACGATATGACACCGATCGTACACTCCCCATAATCCATGATACCTAGATCAAACAAAAACTTAAACGTAAAAACTCATTCAATCATATCATAATATTTACTCACATCAGTTTTCTATATTATAAAATTTGTGCTAATCGATATATTTGTATGTAGGCCATGAGGGTATGATAACATTGTTTGTGATAAGTTTTCTGGGTACAATCGGTCTATTTTGTATAACACATCCCAATACCGTTGATAAAAAAAGAAAAAAGTTGTCATCCCATCTGATCCTAGAGTTTTCTGCAAATGCATAATGAATAATGTCCTCCGAACTTCAGATTCTGTTATCCCCTAAACTAGTTCTTATTTTGTTGGACAATCATAAATGGTGTGATAACATTTATGCAATAACCCTTGTTTCTAATTTGGTAAACAATTTTGAAAATAGCGGTCGTTTATCTCGGCCGTCTTATGGAGTTTGCTTTCAGTTTGGAGTGGTCCTCTTCAGCTTTGCGTTTATGTGTGACTTCCCGTTCTAGTGCTTTTGAAAGTCGTTTTCACTTCCGGTCTCTTCTCTATCTTTACGCTTGTCTGTTCCTTTTAGTGGTTTAAGTGTTTTTTCTTTGTCTCCCGGTTGTCAGGCTTTGATTCCTGAAATTTCGAGCTTCGATAGTCGAAATTTGCGGGCTTAGATTCCTGAAATTTTGAGCTCCATCAGTCGAAATTTGTGGGCCTTGGGTTCTTTTTTCTTTGTTATTGTAATTTGTGCGGTTATTATTAATATTAAAGACAAAAAAAAAAAACAATTTTGAAAATAATCTTGCAGATTTTCATCCTGTTTCGAAACTTTATCAACCATAAATTCTAATATTTTTTTTTACAATATGTTTACTCTAATGTATCTTTCAACTTCTCATCTATTGCTGCAATTTCATAGTTAAGGAAATTATCATTTTTTGCTTCCTCACCACTTTGTTTTAGTGCATAAATAATTAGTTGCCCATGCGAAATATTGTTTTTGGACACCATGATATTGAATTTCAACAATTTGTAAACTAATCCAACCCGCTTCCACCGTAACGCCATAACAACCACTCCTTAGTTTTAACGGTGAACTTTATAAAGCATCGAACTTTGAAGTTTTAATATGAGCTACGTCGTTCAATTAATACTATTGATTAGAAACAATAAATAGTTGAAACACACTCATATTTCTGCCTATGTTCTTTGGGTTTTTTATTTGTTGATCTAGCAAAAACATTGGATTTGAAGTTTGAGAGTTCGATATACCAAAAATTAGCAGTATTTTGATGCATTTTATTTGTTGTAAAATCTTATCAATGATATTTCCTTTTAGTTCAATGAGCCAAATAGCGGCAATATTTCTTGGAGAAGAAGAATATCACTGGGATGAGCCACAGTATGTTACTAGGACGTTGATGGTCCGCATTGTAACTTGAGAATGCAGAAATAATTGTTACGAAATAAACGTTGACACCAGTTTTGTTGCATCTCTGAAACCAATTGCTCTGTTTCAAGCAAAATTAGAGCTGATGTCGATAAGTTTTTCACTACTTTTGTTAGGTCAATTAGATGTACTGAATATCTAGTTACGAAAACATGATTAAGAATATGCCAAAGGATGTCGAAGCAATTCTTGAGGTATCCTTGGCCAAAGCTTTGGAACAATAAGCGTATGAAATGTTTCGATTGTTATTAAAATTAATTCCAACACGGAAAAATAGTTATAAAAAAACTAAAATTTAAGCTGATGAAAATGTAAACAAAAAAACTACCAGTTAAAACATTATAAGAAAAAAGACAAAAGGCCTCAGAGATCTTGGTGGATAAAATTCATCAAATGAAGAATTACTTCATCAAGAGTAGCAAATATCTTTATTACATCACCGGCCACAAGCAAAAAGATATTGATAAATGATGAGTCAAAAGTAGCTGGTTATATAATCACATCTTTCCCGTAGGAAATCAATGGGAATCCGATTTGTTTTTCATCACTCTCACCATTATCAATAACGAGTTTCTAGAATATTTCAAAAATCTTTAAAAGAAGAGATCTAGAGTGAGAGATGTATCTGCTTAGTCACCCCAAGATTCCTTTTGTAAATCTCGGAGATTAAGAGGCAGAGCAAGCTTACGGAGGTGCGTAAAGCTTACCGGACCCTAACAAATATTAAAACCCATCATCTCTTTCGCCTAACGATAGATTCCTTGACCCATTCACAGATGGATCAAGTAATTGCAAATTAGGCTTTTTTTTTCAAGATCGGCGAAAATAAGGATTCAAAGAAAGACATTAAAACAAACAAAAAAACGCCGGAGCCAAAAGTATAATTGTTTGGATATCCTAAAAGATTAGAGAAGATGAGTATATATACATGTAGAGTGACTTCGAAAACCCTAATAATTCTTAATGAAAGGCTTTTAGGATGTGTACACTTTTTATTTTGTTACAAGCCCATTAAGCACGTGACTGGAAGCGACAGCGTTTCGGTTATAGACTGCAACGAAAAAAATATGCTGGCCCATGCAGGTTTCGAACCTGCGACCTTCGCGTTATTAGCACGACGCTCTAACCAACTGAGCTAATGGGCCAATTTTGATTGATATGTTCAAATAGTTCTTTATATAGATAAGTAATAAAAGGGCCGCTTTGTGAACTCTTTGACAAAATATGTTCTCTGTAATTGAGCCGTCAAAGGTTTATTCAATCATCCTTGTAGGTTATATACATTCTCCTAATGATACCCTAAGATATTAACCAATCAAATTACAATATACAAATAAGGAAATAATTCTATTCTTCTCCCAATCCCCCCCTCAAGGTGGAGCATATAGATTTCTAATGCCCAGCTTGAAAAGAAGATGATCAAATTCGGCTCGTCCAAGAGCCTTTGTGAGAATATCGACTATCTGGTCCTTTGTGGAGACGTGTTCGGGCTTCACTATCTTCTTGAGAATTTCATCACGAACAAAGTGACAATCAACTTCCAGGTACTTTGTTCGTTCGTGAAATACAGGGTTTTCACGTATTTGAATCGCTGATTTTNGTTCGTTCGTGAAATACAGGGTTTTCACTTATGTGAATCGCTGATTTGCTATCACACATAATAGTCATCGGTTCAGTGTGTGCATAACCAAGGTCGAGTAGTAGTTGTTTAACCCAAATCAACTCCTTTGTTACAGCATTCATAGCCCTATATTCCGCTTCAACTGAAGAACACANTGAACAAACCATCCAGTGAGAGACTTGCGCGTCAAAGGGCAGGCTGCCCAATCAGAATCACACCAACCAGTGAGATGTAAATCAGAGTCTGAGCGAAAAAGGATACCTTGACCAAGTGTGCCCTTAAGATATCGAACCACTTTGAGAGCTGCGAGCCAATGATCCTTAGACGGTAGCTGCTTAAACTGACTCAAGATATGAACAGCATAAGTGAGATCGGGACGACTCGCAAGTAGGTATATTAGACGTCCAACGAGACGCCTATACGGAAGAGGATCAGGTA
>OVBE01016449.1:0-10943 GCA_900406425.1 Iberis pinnata | reverse complement strand
GGTGGAGAGCTGCTGGAAGGTGTCGATGGTTCCTGGCTCCAGGCGGGAGAACCAGTCCAAAGCCGAACCTGACAAATTTTTNGGAGAACCAGTCCAAAGCCGAACCTGACAAATTTTTAACAAACAACTGACACAAACCAGCATCTCGTTCTTCAGGTGAGAATTGTGCTCGTGCCATGGCGATGGTAAAGGCTGTCAGGTACTGGACTGGGTCGCTCTTACCGTTGTATCTTGTGAACTTCACTTTTGCAGAGTGCCGAACTGGTATGTCGGTGACCTTTCTTGAGAAGGGAGTTCGTTGAGTCTCCTCGATGGCGCACATGATATTCGGAGCCGAGCTGGTGGACTGGTGTACCTGCGAGCTCATGATTTTCAGCTGTTCGCGGATGCTCTGCATCTCGGTATCTTTGACCGAACTCCTGAACCTGTTTGTGTTGACATGGTCTATGCGTCCCCGATCTCCGCCTGTAGGAGGAGTTTGGTGAGATGTCCCGAACAGGTTCCGGGTAATCGTGCGTATGTCTCTTCCTTCTGCGGACGCAGTGATATCTTCCAGCTGCGCTCTTAGGGTTTGCGACTCCGCTCTCAACTTAGCGGTTTCTGCCTGCTGTTGTTTCATCTGTTTTAGCAGATCCTGCATGGTGAGCTCTGGGGCTTCTTCTTTGTGATCAGATGCGGTGTTCTCGGCTTGGTCGTCTTTTCCTGTCAGGTAGACGGTAGATCCGTCTTGTGTTTTGTCAGTCAATCCCGTGGTCATTGTTGCTGGTTGTCTTTGTTTTTCTAGCAAAGGTAAATCACAAACTTCTTCGAGCAGTATGTCCCACAAACGGCGCCAACTGTTAAATCAAGACTTAACAATTAGGTTTAGGTCTTAGATTATGTGGGTAAAAGCTGAGAAGAATTTCATATATATCTTTAAGGAATAATTACATGAGTATTTATAGTAAAAATACAAGCTCAAAACCCTAATTACATTAATTAACCCTAATGGGCCACGAGCTGGAAGGCCCAGCTCGTCAGGTCGGCCCATCTAGATCTTATCTTCATGTGCCCTTTTCTCCTCATCACGTCGGCGTCCAGCTGGGCTTTGAATCGAAATGGGCTTTCAGGGTAGGTGCTACACCTGGTATCAACAATACTCAATTCTTTAACTTTTACTTGTGTATAAATGGGGACGTTTCACGAGCATTCTACATTAAAATTGTAAATCGGATTAAAACACACAACAATTTCTTTTCAACTATACCTTTATTAAAAAATCACAATTACAATATTCTTTTTATTTTACATTGAATTTGATTTTCTGTATCTTTTCCTGTCTGATGACTTGCTGGTGCAGTCACTCAGATTCTATTTTTTATGCTCTGACGATCTACTTCTCCAGTCACTCAGTCACGCTGATGATTTGCTTCTCCAAGTCGCTCAGACCCAGTTGTTATTGCTCTGTCAATCTGCTCACACAATCTCTCAGCTGCACTGATGATCTGTCTGACAATCGCCCAGACGCACGAACATGTTCTCAAGGATCTTAACTCAATATCAAATATTCAGCCTAGGAGAACTAATCTCCTTCATTCACCCTAGCCTCATATTTATACTAGTCCTAATCCTAAAACCCTTTCACCATTCCCTTTCTTCTTGCCTTTCTTTTCTTTAAGCAAGTTTCTTTTTCTCTTCAAATCTTTTCATTTGAATCTTTGATTTTCTTTTCCTTGTGCATCTTCATTGCATCTTCAATCTCCCCCTTTTTGACTGAGTTTGTCACCCAAGTTGTTTCATGATATGTCTTTCATTTTCATTTTGCATCTTTAATCTCCCCTTTTTTGATTGAGTTTGTCAATCAAGCACTCTCACTATCACCCTATCAATCAACGCAACAGACAAACAATTAGACCAACACATGTAATATGCAAAAGCACACATGTAAAGAAACAGTAAGTCACTCCCCCATAAAATGAATCTACTCCCCCTGAACACAGATCACCCAGCATTGAGTGTGTTAACCAGTATTGAGTATGATCTGGTCTCGTCCTTCTCCCCCTGCTTGACTAACAATACTGAGTCAAAAAAACAAGATGCAATGAATTCATGTCAGGTGGTACAACACAACATAAAATAAAACGCATGATGAACTGTCTGTTGTAAAGTGATCTCCAGCCGTCAGCGAGACACAAACATATCTTGGAAGCGTGATTAAACATGTACAGACATAAAGTGCATCCTGGACTTATGTAAACATCGTGTCCACTAATCAGAGTAACAACCAGTCACGACATATGAAGATCCAATCTAGAAGTGTAAAGTCACAGAAACAGATTGATGACCAAACAACCAAACACATTAACAGGTATTGCGTGTGTCCATGTGGCATTTCAGATCCAAAACTGGTGGGCTTGCAACTTCAATTACAACTACAACCCAATACCAATCCATTATATACAATGAATCCCGCATCAATCATCTTGTCAGCCATTGAACCAGACACATCACAACCTGAAACACATTGACACTCACATCCATAGCTAGTGATAAGATACTATCGATGGGAACATATAGGAAAACATAATCAGCAAACAACAAAGAATTTTCTTTTGAAAAAGCCTGAGTATTTTCGTTTAGACAAAACATTGACACACATAAATTTGTAACATGATTAAGCGAGAATTTTTAGATCATGATCAGTAGAACACACTTGTACACATGTTTAGCTGACTAGTCTTTCGAACTGTCATACCTTTATCCTTGACAAGAACAGTTTTCAACCCCGATGTGTATAAACCAGGAAGTTGTATACATGACTGTCTGAATCATCACTTGACTTCTCAATTTCATACATCAACACCCTTTCCCTTTTTTCTCCACTTTTTTTTAGATGCATATTTATGCTTACTGGGTGATCAGCTGTTTGACCTCCTTGGTTATACACCATACTAGTATTGTCTATTTCAGACGGTATGACATGCAGCTCTTTTTAAACTACTAAGACATGTTGAATTAATCTCCCTGATGTACTGTATGCCCCGTTTGACCTTTTATCTCAACCATAGTCTCTGCCAATCAAATTTCACAAAATACTTGTTGGTGTCAAAACCCCCTCAGCAGGATTTTGCCTCAACCAATATCACTCCATGAAGGTTGACCCAACACGTATTAGGCATAGCGAGATTGACCAGAGAAGCTTCCCATTTGAATAATGATAACTGAGTAGCTGAATACCCAGGGCGCAGGTGAACCGCGAAGAATGCAAGCGTATGTCAAGCAGGAAAGGGCTAAGTCAAAGAAGTTCCAGATTATGCGGGATACTCCAAGATCATTTGGCCAACCATCCATTAAAATTGGAACAATACGACCTAGGTAGAGAGGATTATAAAAGGAGGAGGAAGAAAGAGGAGAGGGATCTTTTGGCTAATTTTGGAGCTATCTTTTACTTTAGAAAGTTTATCGGAATTGCAAGTGTATTCATTCGATAAGAATCAATAAAATCTATTTCCATTTGAATTTGTGTTGCGTTTTTTCCTCATTTAACAAGAACAATCGAATTCCTCATTGAGATCAATATGACAAAACTATATTGTGGATTTTAGCATCCACAAATTAGCACCATATGTGGGGAGTTAAGAGTTCTTTAACGCAGAAAGGAAAGCCGCAGCCAAATCCGACATTATCATGGCAGACAACGTATCAACGCCACCCGATGGATATGCCAGCACGATTCAGGAACTCCTCCAATCCGTGCAGTCCATGTCCGGAAAAATGGAGACACAAGATGCCCTGAACAAATTCCTGCTTGACCGGCTTGACCAAATATCGAAAGAGACCGCGGATCAGACCAAGGCGATGGCCAAATGCCTAGACCGGGCTACATCTTTGCAACATCATCTGACCAGGACCTCCTCACGACGATAACCCATTTTAGGAGAAAATTATAGGAGGCTACGCTTCACTCCGACCTCACGTTCAGTTAAGACACGTGAATGTCGCACTAACACCACGGAAGCCCCACCAAATGGCCACCTCGAAAGAGAGCAATCCGACTAGCTCGACGACGAACCCGAACAGCCGAGTCGCACTGTGAGCCCCAAGGCCTCAGAGGATGAGAGAGACCAAACTAACCTATCCGAGGAATCTGAGGAAGAATCTGATAGGTACGAGGAGGGCGCATGTCCCCACCTTCCCGATCCGATAAGCGACCTCAGCAATCAATCAGGGAAATCCAGGAGATGAAGGACTCCCTTCACGAAGCCATCCGATAAATGAATTCCAAGGTTATCCAGGCCATCATCTCGACACCATAATTGGATCGACTAATGGAGGAGACGCTCTGTAGCCCGTATACCCTGCACATAAAGAACGCCTTCAGGATCGCAGTCGGACGAGTGCAATTCGACGAACGTGAGAAAGACGTCGGGTATTGCCAACTTTTCAGCGAGCACCTTCAGGGACCAGCACTCATCGGGTTATCTCGACTACCTGAGGGTTCAATCCACAGCTTTAACCAAATAAGTTTGATGTTTTTGAAGCATTACTCGGTTCACATTGAAAGGGATATCTCATACGCATATATGTGGAGCATGACTTAGGGTCCAAATGCGCCCCTCCAAAAATTCATCGACAGGTTCAAAGAAGTAATATCCCGAGTAGTAGTCACCGATAATGTCGCGATTGCCGTCCTTAAAAATGTGGTCTAGGAAGAGTCTGAATTCTGTAAGGACCTGATATCGAATCCTCCAGCAATGATTAATGACGCACTGCAAAGGGGAAAAATATTCGCACGAATAGAAGAAGACTTGATCGAAATGCGGAAAAGAAGCCGAGAAAAAAATCGAGTGACTCAGGCCGCTGCCCCAAAGCGAAACCCCCCAGCAGGCAACCAAACACTATTCGCCGGGAAGCCCAAGAATAGACCTTGGAACCAATAGAAATGATCTGAAGAACAAGGAAACGTTAAAAAAAACACTGTGAAAATCATAATCAAGATGGTCACTCTATCGAAGAATGCAGAAGCTTCAAGTCATTCCTCTTCAGCAAATACCAGTCCAAGGAATTAGTGGAACCCAGCAAGGTGAAAGTAGCGAATCCCAAGCAAGGGACATAGGACCAGACTGAAGAGGCCAACCCCTCAAAACGGACCCGAGAAGAGCTACCTCAAATGGCACCAACCCCACCATTCAAAAAGCGGATTAACATGATCATGGGAAACCATCAATTTGGCCTCAATTCAGTGACGGCAATCAAAGCCTATGGGCACAGGGCAGCTTCATGCGACAAATGGCGAGTTAAGCCCCAAGAGGCAGGGTAACCTATAGCATTCGATGAGATAGACACAACAGGACTCGACATGCCTTACGCCGACCCGCTGGTCATCGAGCTAATTTTTAGAAGAGTATGAGATCCCGAGAGTGCTCATAGATACTGGGAGCTTGGTGGATTTGATCTTCAAAGAGACTTTGGCGAAAATGGATATAAATCTCTCACGAATCAAAGGACCACATGCGTCGTTGATCGGCTTCATAAACAAGAACTCCATGACGATCGGAACTATCAAATTACTAATGCACGCAACAGGAGTATCAAGTATGATTGAATTCATAGTAATTGACAAACCAGAGATATACAACACAATCCTAGGAACGCCGTTGATAAACGCAATGAAGGTTGTCCCTTATACGTACCATCAATGCGTCAAATTCCCCACTAAAGACGGGATCAAAACAATCAAAGGGAGTCAAAGACCAATCCGAGCTTGTTACCTGGCCGAACTCAAACTATGAGAAAGGACCTTATGGAAATTACAGATCAGGGAGCGAACCCCACATGCAGAGCCAATATACAAGGAACCCAAACTCGACGAGGTAACGCAGTACTGCATATACCCAGGATACCCGGAACGCTGCGTTGGCATAATATCAAAACTTCAAAAGGATTTGAAAGAAGAGCTAATTCTTTTCCTCAAAGAAAACAAACACAACTTTGCATGGAAGATGACATATACGCCGGGAATAAGCTTAGACATCATGTTTCACGAGCTAAACGCATACCCAATTTACAAGCCGATTAAGCAAAAAAACGCAAGTTGGGAGCCGAGCAAGCTCAGGCAATCAGAGACGAAGTGGAGAAGTTGCTAGGTGCAGGATCAATCAACGAGGTAAAATATCTAGGGTGGCTGGCGAATCTCGTAGTAGTAAAGAAAACGAACGGAAAATGGAGAGTATGCATAGACTTCACCGACCTGAAGAAAGCATGCCCCAAAGATAGTTTCCCGTGCAAAACATAGATCAGCTCGTCGAAGTAACAGCCGACTACAAGATGCTTCTCGTTTATGGAGGCCTTCTCGGGCCATAACCAGATACTCATGCACCCAAATAACAGGGAGAAACCGCTTTCACTACGGACAGAGACATTTATTGCTAAAAAGTAATGCCCTTCATATTGAAAAACGCAGGCGCAACTTACCAACGCCTGGTTGACAAGATGTTCTCTGAACAACTGGGTAAGAAGTCTTCCGATGAAGATGACCATGTGGGCGACATGCGCACCTGTTTCTAAATACTGAACACCTACTGGATGAAGTTGAACTCGGCTAAGTGCACTTTTGCAGTAACCTCGGGGGAATTCCTCGGCTACCTGGTGACCAAGAGGGGAATCGAAGCCAATCCCAAACAAATCAACGCATTTTTAAGGATGCCTTTACCCAAAAACACGAGAGAAGTACAGAGACTAACCGCACGCATAACCGCCTTGACCAGGTTTATATCTAAGTCAACAGAAAAGTGCCTTCCATTCTATAACCTTCTGAAGGCAGACAAGAAATTCATCTGGAACGAAGAATGCGAGTTGGCGTTCAAACACTTGAAAACCTTACCTGATGACACCCCCCGTCCTTTCAAAGCCACAAGAAGGGGAAACTCTATATCCTTACATTTCAGTGTTGTCTCATGCGATCAGTTAGGTCTTTGTACGCGAGGAGCTAGGCGACCAGAGGCCGATCTTCTACCTCAGCAAAATCCTGGACGATACCGAGACCAGATACCCGACGATAGAAAACTGGCCCTAGCTGTAGTGCACTCTGCAAGGAAACTACAATCCTATTTCCAGTCGCACTCAATCGTTGTATATTCAAACCAGTCGTTGCGTACGATCCTACACAGTCCCAACCAGTCGGGAAGACTTTCCAGATGGGCTATCGAGCTCAACGAGCATGACATAGAATTCAAAATAAGAGCTTGTGTGAAGTCCCAAGTCTTAGCAGATTTCTTGATAGAGCTACCACCCGAGATGGACGTAGCAGTAAAACCAGACGAAGGAAAGTGGTCCCTATATGTAGACGGGGCAAGCTCGAAACATGGTTCTAGAGTAGGAGTACGATTAGTCTCCCCAACCGGAGAGATGGTCGAGCAGTCATTCCGACTAGACTTCACCGCGTCGAACGAGCAAGCCGAGTACGAGGCAATAATTGCTGGACTATGATTGGTAACGGCGATTGGGGCCAAGCGAGTAACCGCCTACTATAACTCCCAGCTGGTTGCAAACCAGTTCCCTGGGGAATACAAAACAAGGGACGATAGAATGGAAGCATACATAGACGTAGTGAAAACCCTTTGCAGTGAATTCGCAGACTTCGACCTGATTAAAATCCCTAGAGGTGAAAACATACCCGCTGATGCCCTAGCCGTACTGGCATCAACTACGGACCCACAAACGACCAGAGTCATACCGATCGAAACTATCGACAAACCCAACATCTCTATTAACAAATCCACCTTCGTAATACAGGAAACAATTGAAGAATATAATTCCAACCAAGATGCCAAGGATGTCAAAGAAGACGAAATTCCAATGGAAACAAATGAAGTCGAAGTGGAGATAGATTGGAGGGTCGAGATACTTGCATACATCACAGATGGAATCTTACCAACAAAGAAATGGGATGCCAGAAAAATCAAAGCCTCAAGCGCTAGATACACTCAATTAGACGGGAAACATTACAAATGGAGCGTACGTGGCCCACTGCTAAATTGCATATTCGGCCACGAGACAAGAATGATAATTAGGGAAGTCCATGACGGAGCATGTGGAAATCACTCAGGTGGCAGAGCGCTGGCATTCAAAATAAAACGTTATGGATACTACTGGCCGACCATGATCATAGACTGCAAACAGTACGCTCTGAAATGCAATAAAATTCCAAAAGCATGCACCATTGATATACAGAACAACCGAGGATATGCAATCCATCACATCGCCATACCCATTCATGACATGGTTCATGGACATAATTGGCCACACCGGTCGAAACAGAAACATTTCCTTCTCATCCTAACAGATTATTTTTCTAAATGGATAGAGGCTGAATCGTTTGCTAGAGTCAAATCCGAGAAGGTGGAATCCTTCATCTAGAAAAACATAATTTGTCGGCATGGGATCCCCTACGAAATCCACACCGACAACAGCCCTCAATTCACCTCATAATTCAAGGATTTTTGCGAACGAATGAGCATAAACCTAAATTTCTCAACTCCATATTACCCGCAGGCTAACGGCCAGGCTGAGGCCGCTAACAAAACAATTTTTGACGGCCTAAAGAAAAGACTAGACGCGAAAAGGGGGATATGGGCCGATGAGTTAGAAGGAGTACTGTGGTCATATTGGACAACACCCAGAAGGGGTATGGACGACTCACCATTTGCTTTAGTATACGGCACCAAGGCGGTAATACTAGCCGAGACCAAAGTCACAAGCCTACGACGCGAGCTGGCACCCTAGAACACATATCAAAATGACCAGATGCTCATACACATTGCTGGTACGGTTGATGAGAGGAAAGACCAGGCAAAGATAAGGCTACAAAATTACCATAACGCCGTAGTCCGATTCTACAACAAGAAAATCAAAAAGAGACGTTTCAACGAAGGAAAGCTGGTACTAATGGAAGTTTTCCCTGCGCGGGCAGAGAAGAATGCAGGAAAGTTGGGAATCAAGTGGGAAGGACCGTACAAAATCATTAAAACAATTAAACCAGGAGTCTACAAGCTGGAGGACGCAGAAGGAAACAAAGAGAAAGATCCTTGGAATGCCCAACACTGGAAAAAAGTTCTTTTCCTAGGAGTTTTGTACTTTGTTATTTTCATATTTTCTTTACGCAAGTTGTAAACCGAACACATTGAACTACGACCAAGGCTTGATCCCATGCTTGCGGGTACGTAGGCAACTTTGTTAAGGGAGTTCAGCTAATCATGTTATTTAATTCATCAATATCTTTTCTGCAATCCGACTGATAGGTCTAGAATTTAAATCCTAAAACTATTACTGCAGAGAACAGTTCAATGTAGCAAGTATAGGGTATCGAATCCACAGAGACCAGAAGTACACGTTTCAGTTTCAATTCAAATCGAGCTAAAGCATGAATAATTAAGGTTTTTTGTAAACGAATCAAACGGTAAATAGAAAACGGTTTAAAATATGAAATAAAAGCGTCAGGCATCAGGGAAACCACATGTAATCAGGATTGAAAGTCAATTTATCATTCAGGAATTTTCTTTGAAAATAGTTCTCAACATGAAAGACAAAGATGGAATAATCTCCTCTCGGAGTATTAAACCCTATGCTCAAATTAGCAGAGACAAACTCTCGCCGTCTTTTAAATAATAGATCATGCAATACAATTCAGATTTAATTGTTCATAAGCAATCAAGACAATACTCTCGCAAGCAAAATCACTTATTCATCTAGACTAGTTCCAACTTCTCAACCAAATCTCTTTGAGTTTATTAGTCTAATATAAATGAAATAGTTAGCTACTCTAATTCATGCATTAATAACAAGTCTAGACTAAGAACCTAACAATTATTATTCCCTTATGACAAATCTAACAATCAAACCCTGAATTCCATAGGAAACCCTAAAACCTAACTAGTGAACTACTCAGACATTATAAAGGATGAACAACACAATATCAAAGAAGAACATATGATTAAAATAGATATGGGTATATAAAAGGGTTCAGAAATCTTCTCCAAATACAAGTTGAATCTTCTCTCCCTCAGTAATTCTCTCAGAAATAAAAATAAAGCTTAGTTCTAAAACGTAAAACCATAAGGTATTTATATTTAAAATAATCTAAAATAAGGAAATTGGATAAGTTGAGGACTTGGATGCAAAATTTGGAATCATCTATTTTTTCTCGAGCAAAAAGATCGATCATGCACTATTTTGCCCGATTGGGCACTTTAGGGATCGATCGGGATTTCTTGGGATCGATCAGGCACTCTTTTCATAGAATTTCGGGAGCAAATGCCCCATTGGGAAATATTTTTCCCGATCGTGCACTCCAGGGTATTCCTTTGTGATCTTCTTCTGCGAGTCAGCTTGACCAGTCTTCAGTAATATAGCCATAACTTTTGATTTATCTGATGGAATGACTTGAAACCACCCCCATATGAAAGTTAACTCAAGTGGCTATCTTGTATCCAAATTTCATCCAAATACATTCACGGGAAAATCTTCAAACGTTGCTAAACTTCTGACCCTTCTGATGGACTCTGCATCTGCATATGTCAATTTGCATCCGTTTTGTGCAAAAATCCGTTTTTTTGTTCCAAAATGACCCAAACAACTAGAAAATTGTAAAAGATACCAAATTTCAAGAGAAATACTTCGATAACACTTAATAGAAAACATCAATGCTCACTAGAAAGTGTTAAAACCGATTAATATCACCGACCCAGCCCGCCCATCCATTCTTTATAATTTTTTATCAAAAAATGGGGGAGATGTATTCGTCCTTTACAACCTGACCCAGCCCGCCTATCCACTCTTTATAATTTTTTCTCAAAAATGGGGGAGATGTATTCGTCCTTCACACTTCGACCCAGCCCGCCCATCCACTTTTTATAAAATTTTCTCAAAAAATGGGGGAGATGTATTCGTCCTTCACACTCCAACCC
>OVBE01016448.1:0-10943 GCA_900406425.1 Iberis pinnata | reverse complement strand
TATCTAAAATGGATGCAAAACAAAGCTAAAAACGAGTGAAAATACAAGTATATCATTGAACATCTGAGAATTCAATCGTAAGAGAGTTCAATCTTGCATTCTCCAACTAAACGTTGGTAGGTCGCTGCACAACTCGAGAGATGACTAACAATCTTGCATCTCGCTATCGTCAATCTTTTTAAATTGATTATTTTTCTCAGTCACTCAGAGTTAAACATCTGCTTTGTCAAAAAATAAAAAGAAGATGGTTCATCGGAAGAAGCCTGCTGATAATTCTGACTAGCTGGACAAATCGTCTTCTTCAAAGAGAAAGGCATCTGCCTCCCTGTCAATAAGTGGTGAGGATGATTATCCTCCCTTACAAAGGAAGAAGAAGTGATCTTCCAAGTGAGATTTGATCACCTTTGGGGTAGTTATCATTGACTCTTCTACAGAAGAAGCTTATGTTGCGGAACTTCCACTAAAGGATAAGGTTCGTGCTGATGAGCCGATGAATTTAGAGAGTGTCCCTGATGAGGGACAAACCCATCCTGATGTTGCTCCTTTTGGGGAGCAACAAGACACCGAAGCAATAATGTGGCCCATGGGGAAGTTCCAACTCCTCAGGAAATGATGGATGAGATGACCGTCGACCTTGATCTTGAGGATGGCAAATTACTTACCTCTGCCAATAAGGTTGAAGGGCTCCTCGCTGGTGATAATGAAGGAGAATAGAAAAATCTAGGATATGATTATGTAGATGCATATAACGCTCAGAAAAGCTTTATCGTCGTAGCAGAGGTAGTCGTTACTTGACAGGACATACCGGTTCGTCTGCCAAGGTATCACATGGGAACCAATTGTTTGATTCTTCCCATGATGGATCGACTGATGTCTCCAAAATTTTACCAACTGCTATCTCGGCAGGCTTGCCAGGTAGGTTTCTCGTCGTAAACTTTGATTAGTATTTTAGCTGCCATAAGTTTCCTTATGTTAATACTTTTATGTTTCATCTTTCTTATAGATTCTGCTATGACGAACGAGCTTGTAGCATTCTATGAGAACAAGTTGAGAGTGCTTGGCTATAATGAAGATGAGCTAGTATGTGTTTTTAAACTCGTGGATGTGACTAAAAAAGAGGTCGCTTTTGGGCGACTTCATATTAACGAGCTGGAAAATTCAGTCAAATCTCCAACAAAGCAGTTCAGTAGCTTGAAGTTGGTGGCGAAGGATGCTGCTGACAAGGTTTCACTTTCTCATAAGAAGGCTCTTGAAGCAAATGATGCTGCTGACAAGACTACGTTGTCACAAAAAGAGGCTCTCGAGGCAAAGAAGAAGACGGAGGTCAACTTTTTCGTGTTGCAAGAGGCGTATTCAAAGCTCGAGAATCTGTTTGACAGTGAAGTCAAGAGGCTCCGCTTTTCCATAGCTTCTCAGGTTGTACAAGCTCGTAAGGAGACGCAAGCTAAGTATATCGCAAAGCTCGACAAACTTTGAGCTTACGTTAGTGATGGGGAGAAGAATGATCCGACCACTCAGCTTTACGGTCAGGCGCATACGACATTGAAATGCGTAAAGCATGTCATAGCTGAAGGAGGAATTGTCCCTGCATAGATCATGGTGAAGCTTGAAGCTAATGCTGTGTATTATCAAAGGAAGTTTGACGAGTTGCACGTCATTGAGGTTATTGAAGAGGAATTTCTCATCGCTTCTGACTTTTATGAGCATGGTTCTAACTTTATGTCGGCTCCAGGTGGTAGTGCAAATGTGCCATAGGGGAATGTCGCTGATGCGTTGGGATTGCTGAGAATGATGGTCAAATTTTCTTATGCATCTCTTCGACATTCTCAACATCAACTCCTTTCTTCGGCCTAAATTTTTTATCGGGCTCATCTTCATTCGGGCTCATCTTCATCCAGACTCATTTTCATCCAAAAGTTTTATGTAGTTTTTTTTTAGATAAATCGCCTAGATGTGTAGTTCCCTCTTGCAACATTGTGTACCTTCAATTTGGTTTGTAGTTAGACTTGTTCTAATCATAGTAAAATTTTGATGATGTATCGCCTTTTCTTGGTATTAATGAAATGACTTGGCACAGTTTCCTACTTCCTTGAGCATTAGTTAACTTGTTTTATTATTTGGCCTTCGTTTCTTAAAGAATATGAAAGATTCGAGCAAGCACTTAATACATTTTTATATGACTTGTATTAGGTGAAAGGGAAAGTTTGGGGTGCGTGAGGTGTAGCTCGGCTTTTCATGGCTTTAGCCTAGACAAAAAACTTTTATTTCGCCCAGCACTTTCGTATTGAACAAACATTGCGCGGGCTTTCAGATTTTTAATGGCTTTAGTCAAGACGAGAAAACTTTGATCTCACTTAGCACTTTCCTATTGGAAGAATAGTGAGCGAGCCGTAGCCTGGATGTTTTAGTGGCTTTAGCCTAGAAGAGAAAACTTTAATCTCGCCCAACACTTTCGTATTGGATGAACAGTGCGCGAGCCGTAGCTCGGCTTTTCTAAAGGCATTAGCCCATATGAGAAAACTTTGATCTCTCCCAGCACTTTCGTATTGGACGAATAGTGCGCGAGCTGTAGCTTGGATTTTTTCTTAATGGCTTTTGCCCAGACGAGAAAACTTCGATCTCACCCAGAACTTTCGTATTGGCCGAACAGTGCATGAGTAAGGTTGGACGTTCGGATATTTGAATCCGATCGGGTTCAGGTTTTCATGTTTTCAGATTTTCGACTCTAGAATTTGTTTGGATATTTTAGAACTTCATATCAGATTCGGTTCGGTTATCCTCGGGTTCGGTTCTGGTTCCAGATTGGATTTTTGGGTATTTTGGATTTTTAGTTCGGTTTCAGATTTTTTGTTTGAAATCGGTTATAAATATATGAAATAATCCAAACTTATAGATTCAAATAACCATCTAAGTGGTTTCAGCTATAGCTCTTCCTCTCTGTCAGTCTAATCTCTTCTCTTTTGTCGATTACATATTGACTTTAAAAGGCTTATAAAAAGTGAATTTACTTTTCTTGCAGAGGGCCATAAGTAAAGAATCAAAGCTTCATGGATATGATAAGGTCAGCAAAAGGAAATCATGATGATTTAGATGATGAAGAAGATTTCATCATGATGAAAGAAAGCTCATCCACAAGCCAAAGCCGCAGAGGTTTGTATTTTCTGAGATAATATCAGGTTCATGTTTTTAAGTCATGATTAACAAGCTTAAACTGTTATATATAGTTGGTTTAAGAGTAAATCAACACGCTAGAAGCTCTAGTAATGTTCTAAAGCTGAACACGCCTACTTCTAAACATTCTGCTATAAAGCAATGGAAAAGGAGTAAGATCAATGATATATAAAGTATTGATAAAGCATTGGTTACAGAGTATAGCGGAGATGACATACTAATCAAACATTGTGAATGGTTGTAGTATAATATTAGTAAACTTAGAGTTATGAATTAATGTTGGTTATTTCGGATATCCAAAATATGTTCGGATATATCCTATCAGATTAGGTTATCTAAACCAAATAAATATAATATCCATTCGGATATTTTACTCCATCCGAACCCAGTCCAAATCCAAATTTTTGGATCGGTTTCGGGTTCGAGTTTCATATATTATTCCCATCCTATGCGCAATTTGTAGCTCGACTTATTTTTCAATAGATGTGTTCCTTGGTGAGAATAAAGAAATATTTTTTATTAAGTAAAACAACTGCACTCGTGAGGGTTGCCTATAAACCCCAAAATGGGGATTAAGTCTGGTCGTAATTCGCGGTACAAGAAAGAAAAGAAACAAAGTTAGTAGTAGAACTTTGTTAGCTTCATGTCATCCCATGATTTTGATGTTGGTGTGCCGTTCATCGTCATGAGCTTGTATACTCTGGGCTTGATGAACTTTTCGATTTATTAAGGGCCTTCCCAACAAGCTCCAAGTTTGCCAGAAATTTCCTCGATGGTGTTAGCTTAACTCTTCCAAAGACTAGGTCTCCTTTGCCGAATCTGCGTTGTTGTAATATTTCATCTTTGTTTGCTGGTAAGCCTGCATACGCATGAGGGCTCGATCTCATAGTTCCTCGGTGTCATCAAGGGAGTCAAGGAGCATGTCGTTGTTGTTTGTTTCTTCGTCTTCGGTTAATTTGATTCTTCTCAAGCTGTACACCGCAACTTCCAAGGGGACGAGGGCTTCGACTCCGTGTGACAACGAGAAAGGAGTCTAATTTTTGGATTGCCATGGCGTGGTTTGATGTAACCACATGAATCCGTCTAGCTTGTTTGCGCAAAGAATATTCTTTGTTTCGAGTCTTTTCTTTAGCCCATCGACTATAAACTTGTTAATCACCCCCCAATGTGCCAGTTTCCTTGTGGATATCGAAATGTTAAATGATTGAGTATGATCCGTCACCTGAAAAATGTTCATGTATAGAAAATAGGGTGTTAGTTACTGCGACTAAGATTGTCGTGATGGCGTACGGGACTCGATCTCCACCTTGCACAAAAATTTTCAAATTTTTTTTAACATAAGTTAGTGCCATTGTCCGTGATAATTTCATACGGGAGTCCATAATGTTTTTTCCAGACGAACTCTTATACTTGTGATGAGATTCAACATAGAGTTTTGTGAGTACAATTGGGAGAGATGTATTACTACTTACGCCTTGTCGTGCGTCAATTTCCGCATCTGTTTAAATACTCCTTTGATTGATTCGCTGTCGACATGGCGGTATGGTCCAGATGGACTTGGTTCTTTTGGGCATTTGAAGCGTGGCACTCTGACTCGTTTATTGATCGTATATAATCATTGCAATCTAGTAGCCCTCTCATTATCACGTTGACACGTTTCCTGGACAGTGATCATTCTATTATTTGCGTTTCATCGTCATCATTCAGACTCTGATCCCTTCTTCGACTTGGCGGAGTCATGTCGTCAGCGATATGCGTAACCATCTCTTTCCTTGGGCGTATATTACCTTATCCTTTTCCCATGTCAAGGACCTGGATCTGAGGTTAGAACCTCGACGCGTGTTATTTCCCAAAGCCCAAGTTGTATCCACTTTGCCTTCATGGAATTTCTTTAGGAGGATTGATTGCAAATGTTAGCATTCGGCCGTATGATGGTCGTGCCTCTTGTGAAAGTTGCAGTATGCGTCTGGATCATCTTCGAGAGGCGATGCAGGATCGATCCCATCTTTTTGTCGTTGATGAGGCATGTGCTCCTTTTCTTTTCTTCCCATGGTTGGTGTTTCTGCATTTTAGTATTTTTTAGAAGTAATTTAGCATCATTTTAGGGTCTTTTAGTTGTACATATGATGTATCTATAGGTGTTATTAGCAAGTTTTCAAATTTTAGGAAGTTTTGCAGTAGCATTTGCATATACATGCATTTTGGAGATTTTTCAGGACTTTCAGGAGCTTTCAAAACATTGTTGCGAATTCGGAGAAGGAAAGGAAAATGCATGGAACAAAAACAACTCAAGTCAAAACTCTACCCAACCATCGAGCCAAGCCAACTCTGGCTCGATCCCGTGACCGAGCCAAGCAAACTTTGGCTCGATCACCCCGACTCATATTACTTCGGTCATGGCTCGATCATCATTAAGCCAAGTGATCGAGCCGCCTAACTCCGCCTCGATCATCATCAAGCCAAGTGATCGAGCCGCCTAACTCCGCCTCGAGCGCCTCTCACCTACGCCTCGATCATCCCTGCCATGATTCGATTGCGTGCAAGCTCCAAAGCCACCTCAGCCAAGCCACCTCGACCTTGGCCTCGATGGTGATCGATCCAAGTGATCGAGGTGGCTCAACCTCGACCGCGTCATATTCTTCACATCGATCCCATCTTTTACATGGCTCGATCACATGCGTTCTTCAGCTCGAGCCCAAGGAATCCGACCTGACCAACTTCGAATCAGGGTGGACCTGACCCAAGACCCAACTTAATGGTTAGTTTTTGTCTTTTATGCGTTTTAGGGATTTTTTTGAACACTATAAAAAGTGCTAAACGCCTCAATTCGGAAAAGAATCTTTATTTTTGCCATTTTTAGGTTTTTTCTTAGGTTTCATTTTTCTCTCTTTTGTTCTTGATGTTCTAAACCCATATTTTTCTTAAGTTTATGCTAATCTTCTGTTTTCTTCATTTTCCTGCTTAGATTAGGGCTATGAACTATCTTGTGCATGTTGATTTACGTTTTGGTGCTTTTAATCTCGTATTTAGTTTGATCATTTCCTCTGTTTTCGTTACTGTTCCATTGATATTCATCTTTTATGGGTTGGTGTTCTTGACGTTTTAGATCTTCATCTTCTGCATCTCTGTTCGTTTGGTCTTCTGCACTAGTTTTAGGGTTTTATATAGTCTTTAGCTGACCCCATATTTATTGAAGCTCGACTTCGGCGATTCCTTGTATCCCCCTAAAGTTGTTAGGATTGGCTCGGCTTTCGCATCCCAATATCGGCAGAGGAATATGGTAGGCTTTCTCTGGGGTCTATTTTTGCTTGCAATTCTTGAGATTCAACTTGAAATTTGTTGGTTTTGGCTATATGACTTGAGAGGAATTTAAGTGCGTCTCTTAGGTCTAGCTAGTGTCTCCTTCGCGAATCTCGTCATCAGAATCTGTTTCAACAATTCCTTCAACGCAGTTCTTCTCTCATGTTGGATCGACGGACTGATCGCGAGTTTGATCTGCTGCTGGATCAGTGGTGGGGTTTTGGCTCCGGTCGGCATATGTTGTCGTTAGTCATCCTGTGTTCGTTTCCTGCTACTCTCATTGTTTTATCTGCGAAAGTTTTTCCAAAAAGAGGATTTGAGAATGTTGGTGTGATCAAAAGAAAAAGTGCCCACAAACGGTGCCAACTGTTGATTATAGGGTTTAACTTACCAGATTAAATTTTTAATTGTGGGTTCTCTTTTGATCAATGAATATATATCTTTATTATGAAACCACTTACATGTATTTATACTTAATTATAGTTACGATTTTCTCCTAATCTAAACATATAAAAGTGGATCCACTTAAATGGGTCGAATCGTGGCAAAGCCCAACTCGATTGCCGAGTTCTTGATGTCTTTATACAAGTAGGCCTTGGTCCAAATGAACTTCTGTATCAGGATGCAACCCCGTTATCAACACAACTCATAAATGATATCCATTTATATATACGCAATTCGTACTTATTAATTAGAGCAAAAACAAAAAACAATGGTATGTATTATGCAAAAAAAAGTTCTTTTTTTATACTAGTTTCTCTTCCCGCGCGTTGTGCGGGTTATTGTTTTTCGATTTTACCTATATACATTTGTTTTATATTTCCTTTTCTATGTTTTTGAAAATTAGTTACTTTTTGGTACTTTAATATGTTTTATAAGTATTATTTCATAGTTTTATTGCGGAATTTATTAGATATTGTTGATCATTATAATTCTTTGATCACTTTTATTTTGATAACTCAGATATCCTACCACTCAATGAGAGCGAGAATCGAATCCAGGTGACGTACTCACAGTTGTGAGTTTTTTACCACCAAAGTTAGATGTTACGGTTTTTGATCACTTTATTATTTTTTGGTTTATTGTTGTTCACTAATTACTTGGGTTTTTTATTTTATTATGGTTATGTTTTTTTTTTCTTTACTTTTTATTACCATATTTATTTTTGTTTCATCTAAGATCAACATGGATTTTAACCAATTTTCATCATGTATCTATGTTTGTCGCCTCATTGTTTATTCTAGAATTCTAATATTCAAGCTACAATTCAGGAAAATAGAATATTGAGTTCCATATTCTTATAAAAGCTTAATATGTAAGATCAGATAATCTATGACGCTGATGCATATGATGAAAAAGATATTTGAGGAACAAATATTTGCATTATACTTTATTTCAGTGTTAGCAAAACTTGTGGTTAGCAGAAAAAAAATAGGAAAGGTACAACAGAAACCTTAACGCAAAAAAGAGAATAAGTAGTTTGTGATACTTTAACCTATGCAAACATATTTACGGATAAGATTATCTGATACGCTAATAAATATAGTTATAATAAAATATTTTCAAATACAAAGTGTCTTCATATTCAAGCTGAGAATAATTGAGTCTTAAAGTTAATGTATGATTTTGATTCCCAATCTTGAGCCACGTGACATAAGACTTGTGTTCATCCTTTCAGAATGTCAGTCCATCTGTTATTTGAGTGAAAGACTTCCAATCGGTTTCCTCTTTAAAGAACTGCAGATCAAGAACAAATTTTTGCCAAGTTATCTTACTTCTATCCATGACTATTTTTTTTGTGCTTACAACATCTAATTACTTGTGAGTAAGTAATTATGAAATCCTTCTAACTATGTTGAAAATCCTTGTACTTTTGGAGAACTTAGCTTAGGAGCTTCCCGATTTCACCAAACCTTGAAATCTCGTCCCTTGATTCACTCTTCCACCGTGAATACTTCCCTACGACACCAACACATTGACATCACATTCTCATACTTAGTTAAACTCCATAACCTAAGCTAAATAGTTCAACTACTAAAGCATCTCAAGATCCCTATGTTGCTTCACTTAGACCTAACTGGATTTCCCTTGAACATAAACAAGATCTTACCCAAATTGTTTTGTAGCTCTCTCTATTGCTGATTGGTTACTGTAACAGATAAACTCCTTTTGTTTTGGTTCTTCTTCATTTTCAAAATGCTATAAGCGAGATGTTTCATGAATCACCATAATAAATCTTACAACTTTTCCTTCTTTGATTTGTATAGTCAACCAAGATACACTTGATTTTCTTAATGCATGAGACAAACTTGTCTGTAACACATTTATTTGCACGTTTGCACCTAAGATACCACAATGATGCTCCACCATGACAATCTTTCCACTTCTTCTCTGATTTGTTAGAGACAAATATTGGATCTGAGACACTTAGGTCTCCATCGTATTTTTTGCACTTCAAAGAACACATTAATCAATGCTCACCAACGAATACCCTTACAACATCTTTCACTCCAATGCATCATTTACCGCAGCCAAAACTTTGTTATATCAACTGAGACATTACTTCCCTCAACAAAACCAAGCTCTACCAAAGATAAGAGCATAACTCCCTTAAAACATACCAGAGTTTTATTACCTATCATTTCAAAAGTTCAACCCTCTTGTTTGCTTCTTTCTTTAATAATGGCGGAGGTTTGTGATAATACTTACTGGAGACCTTGTCCGCTGCAGAAGTGAATCTGAAGAATGTAAAAGTGCACCTGTAATGATACACAACACAATGCAATAAAAATATAGTGTTAATTGTCTTATTTGATGTGAAAACAGCCCCTAAAAAAATTGAACAAATAAACCAACTTTCACTATATATGACTCAATTACAACCAACTTCAAGAAATTATCTTTCGAGGAACATAAGAAAATAAGCTTTTGAGATCAATTTATAAGCTTAAGAGAATTAAAATACTATTCAAAGAATCGAGATTCTACACATGTCCAGAGGTCATACTCACACTCTCTACATTCCAAGTATTGTGCAAGGATAAAATAATACAAAGCAAAGGCGTGAACAAAGATCAAAGACATATTTATATCCTTTGACGAAGCCTACCACTTTCTCATCGTTGTAAAATCCTGAGTTCACACATGATCAGAGCCATAACCGGAAAACTACATCACGATTTTCTGCAATAAAATACTGTAAATAAACCTACAATCAAACCATGTACTTACGAACTAACTAACCTACAATCATATTCTTCAAGCTTCTCTTGAGAGCAGATTCTGAATTTCTTGGAAAATTGAACTCTTGAACGATTTCATCATTCCTTCTACATATTCCAAACTGGGTAGTTTTCAGCCGAATTCCAAACGTAGGGTTTGCGCTCTCCGATTTGATGTTTCGGTGTTCTTGTAGAAATCAATATATATACTGCTTTAACTGATAGGTAGATAATGGTTTATAGGTTCTAACTCTCAGAAGTTGAAGAGATGAGGAAGACGGAAAGATTAATCGATCAATTAATGTCCCTAAGCGACTTTTGGTGTGAAAGACTCAAAGAAAACGTATAGTAATATGGAGGTAGACACGTGGCAAACTACCCATCCGTACATATTACTGAGTAACAGGATGATGTGGCAAGATATGATAGGTTGTAAAATAAGATGACGTGGATAGGCTAGAAAGCTAGAATGATGAAGTTTTATATAGTATAGATTCTGCATGCAATTGGTATTAATAACCGTGTATTGTATCTCGCAATTAAATTGGCATATTTATTCAACGATTTTGTAGCAAGGAACTAATAAGTAATAACAAACCCAAACTACTTATCTTGTTGTCGTGCAATAATCGTAAAATCCACTTATAAAAAGTCGAAAAAGACATGTGTGTGTTCAAGAGTTAATCTCTTAATTTAACTATTGATTAAGGACATTTATATATATGGATTCAAACGTAGTCGACTTGGATGGATAAATCCAACAAATTGAGATAATGTATGTTTATTCTATGTAATATGTATAATGATAACGTGTCAGATTTTAATTTCTTAAATATATGATGACGTTGGACAAAAAGTAAACGTAAACCCACACATGACGTTGGACGAAAAGAAAAAACTTAGCCCACATATGACATCATTCGAGAAAAATCGTAGTCTCAATCGCTCTTCAGGTCGTAGTAATGAATCCTCTGACCGTACGTGCATGCATCGTCTACATTCCACTTTAAAATACCGTCAAAACCTTTATAGCAATTGATAATTAATACCCAAAATATAATAATAATCAACGGAGTAGATATGTTTATTGAAAAAGAAAGATATGTAAATAAATGCATATATATTACTAAGATAATGCGATGCACAAAAAATATATATATTAAGCCATACAAAATTTTTCATTACATCATCATTTAACGTAATATATATATATATATATATATATATATATATATATATATATATATATAT
>OVBE01016447.1:0-10943 GCA_900406425.1 Iberis pinnata | reverse complement strand
ATGAGCATTTCGCCAACTTGATCAAAGGAAGTTTCAGGATATTCCTGCACAAACCAAAATTTAGAAATCAAAGCCAATCATTACATTTTATCCTTTAGCGATTTTTAGGGTTTTTCTGAAGAACTATATAAACCCCAAACTTGCCTCTTTTTGGGGTTAAGCTTTATTTTGCCATTTTAGGTTAATGTTTTAGGATTTTTTCTCTCTTTTGTTCTTAAGGTTGTTGATGATGTTCTTAATGTAGAAATTCTGATTTCTCAAAAAATCCTTGTTTAACCTTTGATTTCTTCATCTTCTTGTTTAGTTTATGGTTGTTATCCATCTTATGCATGTTGATCTTCTGTTTTCCATCTTAAATCTTGTTTTTCCGTTGATTACAATTTATGGGTTTTTGCCTATGTTCTTCATTTTCCTCTGTTTTTCTGGGTTTCAGGTTCTGTTTCATCATTTGCTCTGTTTTTCTGGGTAGAATTTCCTTGTGTTCATCATCTTCATTCTCTGCATCTTAGGGTTTTCATTTTGTTCATCAAGTTTTCTGCATAGTGTTCTTACTGTTTTTCATCCTTTGACTTTTAATCATAATGTCTTCCTTAGAATTTTCGTTTTCCTGTTTTAAAATCCACCATGTGTAGTGAGTAGTTTTTCTAAGTTCCTGAGGAAGGGGGTAGTCTGGTGTTGAATTCCTGTTTTCCCCTATATGCCTAAGTTGTTTGTTGATTGTTCCCTTCTGTTTCATTGTGCTTCATGCTGATTTCTTTCTGATCAACTGAAATATGAACTTGGGCATTCCCGAACTCAAAAGGTGTATGATGGAATGCCTGAGCGTGGTGATTTCAGAGATTTGCATATCCTAGCCTACGAGATTAGATGTTTAGGGTGCTTATTGGCTTTAGTAGATTGGTTGCAATTGCCTGCTTAGTAGTGTACCGTTAACGAGAGTTATGTTTGGTGATTGCTTTGCTTGAAATCATTTTATCAAGAGATTGAACTTGGTTGCTTATGAATCTGATGTCTAGGGAATAGCTCACTGATTGAGATATGTTAGGCATTTAGGAGAATCAGGAAGGATCACCAGTCAATAACCCTTGTCCTCAGGAACTGTTTCCCCCTTTGATTGCTTTTTACCCTCATTTCATTCCCTGTTTTTCCTTCACTAGTTGTTCATTCCCTGTTTTTCCTTCACTAGTTGTGTGGTCTGTTTATGGAAATTTAGGTCATTCGACTTCTAGGTATAATAAAAGAATTTGACTTTGAAAAATGGTACCAAGAAATTTATTTTGATTAAGCATTTAAATTAAAAAAAATTATTTTTTTTTTTGAATCATGGAACTAACTTTACGGTGCAGGGCGGATATGTTAAAATTGGCAATTCTAAATGTTGCTAAGTTCAAAAGTTCTATCATATTTCTTCGCTTATGCACTATTCCCAAAATTCAAAATTTATACCATTATATTCTTTTGAATCAAGTATTTTGTGGAGTTCGACTAGAAGGTAACTACAATTTTTCGAAGAATAACTATTATATTTGATACAAGTTATTGCAAAAATAGATACAACATTTCAAATTTAATAAATACTGTGTAGTTAATACTATAAAAAATATATTTAAAAAGTCCGCGCGTAGCGGACCCAAAAACTAGTAGTTTATTAAAGCTTGACATTTATATACACAAAAGTGAAGAAAAAAATATATACTCTTACTAAGAACACGATAATTGTAAGAGATTTTTACCATATATGCCATAATGGCAACAATCTTTTTTTATTAAATGTCATACTGAATTTTTTTTATATGTTATACCATAAATTATCCTTTTTTTAGCACGTAGGAAAATAGATACTATCGTCCTAATTGGTGATGCGTTTTGGTGAGAACAGATATGTCACAAAGGAAGCATTAATGAGTTTTAATTATGATTAGATGGATTTTTGAAAAAACTAAAAAGTAGTATGAAGTTAATTAAGGAGAAAATGGATGAATGCACCATTAATTTCTACACCATTAAAGTCGAGCTGGTTTGCAGGTATAGCTCTGGTTCGGTTTAAGATAAGAATTGAATATGTTTATTTATTTAATTTTTTAATTGTGATACTAAAATGGCTTTACATGCAAATAATGAGACATTAAACACTGAAATGGACAAGTTATTGATGAGAAGGGGACCATATGTAAGAAGTTTTTTGTACATAGAAATGAACTGCGGTTTTTGCAGACAGTTTGGTAAGGTAAACGAAATCAATGGACATGATAGCATCTAATTATTGTGTGGCTGAGTTAGTATAATATATCAAGTATATTAGGGTTGGACAATAATTTTGTAATAAGGATGAATTTCGTTAAATGAATTTCGGAGAAGATGGACAATAATTTTGTAATAACCATGGATAAATTGTGTAACAGAAAGATGAGTTACTGAGAAGATGGACAATAATGAGTGGACTTGTTTTCTATTTGTGGACAGGCTCACATGCTGTGGTGGACGAAATTTTTTGTGTCTTGTAGACAATATCAGTTGTTCTGGTATTTGGTCCTTCTGATTTACGGCTTCTCCGATGGACCAGATTAGGATTCGATTCTAACACCTTAGTGGAAGAATCTGTGGTACCTTGGTGGACAAGATTTGGCATCGCTTGCAGCATTTTCGTTGACGCGTCTTCCTATCCTTGGTGGACATGACTTATCTCTGTTTCTGTAAACTTGTCTACATAAGACTGATGGACAGGGTTATCCATTTGGCCGTTGCTTTGGTCTATTGATTTTCCTGCTATTTTATTGACAGACTCGGAGAGAGTTTCTGACGCCTTCTCGTCGGTTTTTTTAAGGCAGACTTATCAGTACTCCTCAAGATTTTGCTTCTCGAGTCACGTCTTCTTCATGGTTGGGTTTTTTTTTACACCGGTAATTTTGGAAGCTGGAGTCCTAGTATAAGTTGCCGGTTTCCGATGTGCCTGATTTTGCCTCAGTGTTTTTTCCAGAACTCGGTTGTGCTTTCTCTGTTTTTTTATCGGTGGTTTCACAGACGGTTTGGTCGGCGGTTCACCCTTGAATCGTGGTGAGGTTGGTTTTGATGATCCTGATGACATTTGGTCTATCTTGTAGCCGGAATTTTGCCGGGTTTTAGATCAAAAATTTTCAAGAGAAACAAGAAAGGAAGAGAGGTTGGGTTTCTTGGGGAAAATGAAGCATAAAGTGGGAATGTGTCGGTTACGACATGACTTTCAAAAGATTTTTTTTTAATAATTACCTTTTACATTCAAGGGCAAGAATGTAAACTCTTCTGATGTGAAATATGGCATAAATGATATAAAAATATACTTTATGGTATTTTTGCTATTGTTTGTCGGTTATATAGCACTGATCATAATTTTTCCTAACTGTAAAATCAATTTCATTAAATAGAACAAGTAAAGAGTCACTCAAAATGATAATTTTCAAAATAACTTTATTGTCATACTAAAATAGATATTTATAATATTTGGCAATAAATTCTAAACACATCAGCTTTTTTTAACATATCATCAGTTATTTGTTAAAGTAATGTTGGGATTAACTATAATAAAGGCTTCACCCTCGAAAGTAACCTGTTTTTATTTAACATTTTTCAAAAATAGTATAGTTTGTCAACACCAACAAATTGTTTTCTGCACTTACTGTTTATTATGATAGGGTATAATGCAAATAATTCGTCTTGTCAGTCTAACCTCATGATAAAAACGTATATAATCTGTCTATTGTTTGTACGCATTTCATAGTTCAAGATTTTGTTTCATATCCAACGTGATGATTGTTTGGGCTGAGGGTTTGTGAATATTGTGATACATTATGTTCACTATCACTGAAGTTGCCTCCAATTTTTTTGCATTTTGAAAACATGAATCTCCGCCTTGAGTTAATGAATCATTTGTGTGTAAAACCCATAAGAGTGTAGATGTCTATCAGTCTTAGAAGTATCATACTTCTTTTTTAGCTATTGTTCCTTATAGAAAATAAAGTTTTCCTGACATTTTCTAATATCACTTTCTTTTTTTATATATAAATTTGTTGTTGAGCTGAGTCTTGAATATACGTCTTTTATACATGTACCCTAATTTTCTAACATCTCATAGTAAATAAATTTTACTCACATTTGGCATGTATTAAACATCTTTGAATATAACCACATAACTATCTAGATTCTGAATTTTGATTTTGTCCATTCCTTTAATGCTACCTTCAGTATTATTAGCCATCAAAACTCCTCCTCCATCATTAAATTATTTAAAGTCAAACAAGACTTTTTTCAATTGTATATGTACAATCATAATCCATAATCCATTTATGATTTGGGCTAGAAATAGCATAAATCCATAATCTTACAAAAAGATTCATGTTTTTCTTTATCAACAAATCTATTAACCAAAATGTACCCTATGAGGCACATATGAGAAAGCTCATTGATCATTCACATTTCACCACACTACGTGTTATTCTTGGGCCTAAATGGGCCATATTTAGTGTGTAAATAGGTTTATTGTTATCATGTATATGTCTGTGTATAAAAGCTCATTCTTGAGTAACAAGATAGATAGAACACCGATTTTCACTCTCTAAAACGTAACATGGTATCAGAACCGTTGACCTAAACTACGTCAAGGTCATTAGCTCGTTTTTTTCCAATGGCGGAAGCTCAGGTTTCTTTACGTCTCACTATTTCTCCATATGATTTGACTTCCGGAGATAATCCCGGTATTCTCATCTCCAAACCACTTCTTAAAGGTTCTAACTACGATGAATGGGCTACGAGTTTCTGATTAGCTCTAACGGCACAGAAGAAGTTTGGATTTGTGGATGACACCATTCCTAAACCAGCGACAGATTCCCCGGACTACGAGGATTGGACTGCTAATAATGCATTATTTGTTTATTGGATGAAACTAACGGTCGATGATACGCTCTCATCAACTCTTTCTCACATGGATGATGCTCACAGTCTCGGGAATCATATTAAAAAGTGATTTGGTCTTAAAAATGGACAGCGAGTTCAAAGGTTGAAGGTGGATCTCGCAAATTGTCGTCATAAGGGCTTGGCTATTGAATCATATTACGGTAAGTTAATGCAGCTCTGGCGCAGTCTTTCAGATTATCAACAAGCTAAAATTATGGAAGATGTACGCAAAGGACGCGAAGAAAATAAATTGTATCAATTTCTTATGGGCTTAGATGATGTGATTTATGGTGCGGTAAAGTCATCATTACTCTCTCGTGATCCTTTACCGAGCCTTGAGGATGCTTATAATGTCTTAATCCAAGATGAGGAATCAAAATTCATGGGTAAAATGCAGGAAGACAAACATGACATCGTCGGTTTTGCAGCTTAAACAGTTTCAGTTTCCTCATCAATTGCTAAAAACAGAGGTGTGACGATAAATTGCACTCATTGCAGACGTCGTGGTCACTTAGCAGAGAATTGTTTTCGTCTAATTGGGTACCCGGATTGGTACGAAGACAAGCCTGGTTCTTCTAAACCACAAAATCAAAATTGTTCTTCTCATTATGCAGGTCCTACCAAGTCTGGTTCTGTTTACCATAAGCCTCGACCTGCATCTTCTACTCGTTCATCATTTCCATTGAGTATTACTAAGACGAATGCTTCTTTCGATTTAATTCATTGCGATCTTTGGGGTCCCTTGAACCACTTCTTTATGCGGTTCTAAGTATTTTCTCACGATACTTGATGATTATTCCCGAGCGGTTTGGGTTTATTTGATTTCATCTAAAGATCAGGCTCCTCAACACTATAAGAACTTCTTAAGTTTGGTTGAAAGACAATTTCTCACCAAGGTCAAAACGATCCGAAGTGATAACGGATCAGAATTCGTTTGTCTTAAGTCATACTTCGCTCAACAAGGCATGTTTCATGAAACTTCATGTGTCGGGACACCACAACAAAACGGAAAAGTTGAGCGCAAACATCGTCATCTCTTAAATGTCGCTCGTGCTTTGCGATTTGAGGCTTCTCCTCCCATTGAATTTTGGGGATATTGTGCGCTTACAGCGGCATATCTAATTAACCGTACAACGACACAACTTCTACAAGGCTGTACACCTTATGAGCTTCTCTACAGTCGTCCTCCTCCACTCACTCATCTTCAGGTTTTTGGTTGTATTTGCTATGTACACAATCAACATCACGGTGGTGACAAGTTCCAAACCCGAAGCAACAAATGCATATTCATAGGCTATCCTTTTGGTCAAAAGGGGTGGTGAGTATTTAACATCGACACTGGCAAGATTACTGTTTCCAGAGATATTGTCTTCTTAGAAACAGAGTTTTATCATCTCTCTGAGCCCACGGTTCCTGCTCAGTCATATGACTTCCCCTTTGTCTCTTTTCCCGTTGATTACGATGATGAATCTCCTACTCCTCATGCTCCGCAACAGGTTTTATCTGATTCAAGTCACCCAATACACGTTTCTGCATCAAATTCAATCCCAAATGTTGCTGTTTTTGCATCAAATCCAATCCAAAATGTTGTTGTTTCTGCATCAAATGCAGTCCCAAATGTTGTTGTTTCTGCATCAAATGCAGTCCCAAATGTTGCTGTTTCTGCATCAAATCCTGTCCCAAATATAATTGTTTATGCATCAAATACAGTCCCAGACGTTTCTGTTTCTGCATCAGATACAGTTCCAGCTGTTGCTGCTTCTGACTCAAACCCTGCATCACCTACAGTAGATGCTGAAGCCTCATCTATCGATCAGTCAGTCAAGCAGCTTGGCCGTGGTCAACGTGTCCGTAAACCGCCAACTAAATTCAATGACTATGTCACACATGTGCAACATCAGACTTCAACACTATATCCTATACATGATCATGTATCTAATTCACGCTTGTCTTCTGCATCTTAATTATATGTTAATGCTGTCACAGAATCATTGAACCAAGACACTATAAACACGCAGTTATACACGCCCATTGGCGTGAGGCAATGCAATCTGAAATAAGATCTTTAGAAGATAACTCAACATGGACTGTTCAAGATTTACCTCCGGGAAAGAGAGCGCTCGGTTGCAAATGGGTTTATAAAGTTAAATGGAAAGCTGATGGTTCCTTAGAATGTTACAAAGCAAGGCTCGTTGTCATGGGCAACAATCAAACCGAAGGGGTGGACTTTACCGATACTTTTGCTCCGGTGGCAAAAATGGTAACTGTAAGGATTTTTCTAAAACAAGCTGCTTCAATGAATTGGGAAGTTCACCAAATGGATGTTCACAACGCTTTTCTACATGGCGACTTATCCAAAGAATTTTATATGCAGTTTCCTCCAGATTTTCGCACCGATGATAAAACCAAGGTATATCGCTTAAGAAAGTCTCTTTACGGGTTAAAGCAAGCACCGAGATGCTGGTTTGCTAAGCTTTCACAAGCCCTACATCACTACAATTTCATCCAAACTCTATCAGATTATTTGCTTTTCACTTACTACCGTAATGAGATTCATTTACACGTTTTAGTGTACGTCGATGATTTGATAGTAACTGGTAGCTCACTCTTGGCCATAACATCTTTCAAGAATTATTTTCACACTTGCTTTCATATGAAAGACCTCGGCCTACTTCGCTATTTTCTTGGCATTGAGGTACTTCAAAACCCGTCAGGCATATATCTTTGTCAAAGGAAGTATGTTCTAGATATTATTACAGAAACCGAATTATTGGCTGTCAAACCCGTTTCATTTCCTTTGGAGCAGAATCATAGGCTACCATTAGCTACAGGTGATGAAATGCCGGACCCATCTCGGTATCGCAGGTTAGTGGGTCGGCTTATATACTTAAGCGTAACGAGACCGGAACTATCCTACAATGTACATCTTCTATCACAATTCATGTCTTCTCCGAAAATCCAGCATTAGCATTCGGCTTTACGGGTTGTTAAATACCTGAAAAACAACCAGGGACAAGGAATCCTATTACAAGCTAATACTTCTCTCACACTTTCGGCTTGGTGTGACTCGGATTGGGCAGCTTGTCCGATCACTAGGAGGTCTGTAACGGGCTGGTTTATCCAATTAGGAGGTTCTCCAATCTCCTGGAAAACCAGAAAGCATGACGTTGTATCTCGATCCTCGGCGGAAGCTCAATATCGAGCTATGGCCGACACAGTTTGTGAGCTTCTTTGGCTGCGCGATCTGCTGCCAACTATGGGTATTCCCTGCACACAACCCATTTTTTTACACTCAGACAGCCTCTCTGCCATCAATCTTGCGGCGAATCCGGTTTATCATGCTATGACAAAGCATGTGGGCCTAGATTATCATTTTATTCGGGATGAAATACTTCGTGGAACCATAGCTACAAAACATGTTTCTACTAAGTCTCAACTTGCAGATATCATGACCAAAGCTCTAGGAAGAAAAGAGTTCGAAGCATTTCTTTCCAAACTGGGTGTTCTTGACATCCACACGCCACCTTGAGGGGGTTCTTGGGCCTAAATGGGCCATATTTAGTGTGTAAATAGGTTTACCGTTATCATGTATATGTCTGTGTATAAAAGCTCATTCTTGAGTAACAAGAGAAATAGAACACCGATTTTCACTGTCTCTAAAACGTAACAGTTTTGCCAAACGCTCCCACATTGCATCTTACTTATTTAAACATCAAAAGTCAAAACCATGTTTGGTTTGTTCTATGAAAAACCAGTATCTTAGATACATGGCCAATGATAGACATCCATTTTCAAAGCTCATGAAAAACACTAATGATTTCAAGCTGCATACCGTACGTTAGCAAACCACCGAAGGTTTGCCATACTTTCTAGAGCCCATTTCCAAATTTTAAATATAGTATTGACTAAGCATGTCAACTATGCATCAAAGCTTGGTTTTAATTTTGTCAACAAGTTCTTTAGAACATAAATCTATCTTGGTTTTAATCTTGTCAACAAGTCATACAAGTTTGACACGACTTCTTCATATTAAGGTTTCAACCATTTTTACTCGTGATTAGGACTACCCCTACTTGAAAAACTAACCTGAGCTGAAACTTCGGAGAGGCTCCATAGACTCAAATCCTTGAGAGCTTCAACATAAAAGAACTATGTTCAAATTACTCTTCTTTAACAGTTTCCAAATTAGCCAGGGCTGGTTAAGATTAACATCCTCAAGAGTGTTCACATTACTAGGAAGAATTGGTTTATAATTGAGTTTAGTCATACCTAATAATCTATTTCATAACCTACAGGTTTAGGGTTTATACCAAAATTCATAATTTTGTCTACTCTATATATTGAAACTTGTTAATATTTTTTTACTTTTGTATTATCCTTTAATTAAATCATTCTTTAATGTTTAAATATTGTTTCATTATTCTGTGTACATAATGTTAATCCACTTGACGACGTTGATGTATTTTATGTTCATCTTCATTATCATTGTATACATCTAATAATTAGCATCGTGTACAAAAAGCTGCACATAAACTGCGTGATCATTGTGTACACAAACTGCGTGATCATTGTGTACACAAACTGCATGATCATTGCGTATACAAACTTCATGCAATATCCAGATAAGTATACAGACGTAGCATCTAGATGGATGTTTTGTTCTTTTCGAATATTAAAGATATTTAGAAAATTCTGTCAAACCAAAAAGATATAATTTTTGGGATAAATTGAGATACCACGTTTTCTGTCAAAAAATGACAACAAATTTTTTGCTAAGCAATAAAAATGTGGAAACACATTTTCTTGCCAAAATTTTTGGAACGAGTTTTCCCGCTGAAAATGTGGAAACATGTTTTTCCACCAAAAACTCGTTACTGCTAAAAATGNCCCTCCCCCCCCCCCCCCCCCACCTTCCCAAAAATGCAGAACCTTGTTTTCCAGCCAAATACATGGAAATATTTTTTCCCGCGAAATATGAATTATGTTTTTTTTTTTTGCAGTTTTTGTAGAAACTATGTTTTTTTGCAGGAAATTTTTTTAAGTATTGTTGGCCAAAAAATATGTTTGGGCTTTTTTGGCATTAGAACGCGTTTATACGTTTTTTGGCGGGAATGTGTGTTTTCGCCTTTTTGACAGAACAACGTGTTTTTTTTTTTTGCTCAAAAATGTGTGTTTGTGGCGAAAGACGTGTTTCCAATTTTTTGGTAAGAAAAAAATGTTTATGCTTTTTTGTTTTTGCTTCTTTTCTTTTTGCAGGATAATTTGTTATTGCAGGATAACAAGTTTTCGTCTATGTGGCCAAAATTCTTCTTTTTTGCATTTTGGCAAAATACGTTTTTTTTTTGTTTTACACATTTGAGATATTAAGATGATGCACTCAAACTCATTTTTCTCAAACATCTAGATTTTTTTATACTTAGATATTGACATTTAGATTTTGCATCTAATAAAAGGGTTAAACGAACAACATTTGAGCATTTGTATATCTAAGAGAGTTTCTATCTTAATTACGAAATATTGAGTCAATTAGCTGATTCACTCTTATAAAAGCATTGATCAGTATTTCTTTATTATTTGGTCTTCTAGGAAAAGCATCAAAAACCATTTATCCACCCAAACTAAAGAATTTTCTCCATTATTAATAACCTTTGGAAGACCCATCTTAAACAATTGGCTGCCAAATAATATACTTTTCCAAACATATAACGAACGAGAATGAGAACCAACACTTGAGGCATCTCCCATTGGAAAACAGTGGCCTTTTAAACAGAGATGAAAAGAGGATGTAATTCAAAGAAAAGTCTCTAAGTTTGTTGAGCGAATAACGTTTAACTGAAATAAAAGATATATCTAAAAACCTCTAAAACTTTTTGATAGAATTAGGTTGTCAAGAATCTAGCTTTTGGACAGCCCATGTCCATAATGTCCAGCCCATTTTGATCATGGTCCGTCCATGTCCAATGTCCAATCCATTGTGGACCGTCCATGGACAAGCCCATAAACTGATGGGTCAATAT